>NEWO01000016.1:1576839-1606703 GCA_003013225.1 Phalaenopsis aphrodite
ATAAGACAATAAGGGTTTGAGCAAGATTTAAAAATTATTATTTAGATTTATAATCAATTAAAATATTGATTAAGAAAATAGAATAAAAATTATTAAATTAGATTCAAATGATGTTTTAATATAAATAATAATTTTTAAATCTTGCTCAAAGTCTTATTGTCTTATTGCGACATGATTAGAGTTGTTCAAATGACTCTTTATTCGTGAACAACTCGTGTTCGGCTGGTTAAGCAAACGAACCGAACACGAACACACTTTTTGAGCCCGAAATATAAATGAGCCGAACAGGAGCTGAGCTTGGCTCGCTCGGGTTCAACTCGTTTACACCCCTATATATAATCAACAAAGGACCTAAACTAATGAAATCAAACAGACGAAAATACCCTTGTTATTCTTAGGATTGGGCAGCAAACCTAGCTCTAGAGAGAGAGCCGATCGACCCTCCCTCACTTGGACAAACCGTTCCATGGTCCCCTCCTCATTCCGCATCATTAAATCTCTATTCATTGTTGTGGAGCAAAAAATACTAGTTGAATATTTTTCATTTGTAGCTTGGTTGGTGTCTGTTTGGTGATGATCGTTGGAGTGGGCTATGGTTGAGATCTTATGGTTATTAGCAATCGTAATTTATGGCTTCATTGTTTGGATGTATTCATTATCAGCTTTGACTTATGGCTGTGATTGTGTTCAGCATGTGATTGTGAAGACTACAGCAATCAATTTTGTTGTCATGGGAAAAACCTTTGGAATTTAGGGTAGCCATCTTTATTTATTATTATTATTTTATTTTTATTTTTTTGCTTGAGGGAATATTCGGAAATTATAAGAAGAGAATGCCTAAGGCATGAAAAAGACAATTCCAATAAAATTTTCCTTTAATTGAATCAGCTCCTCTTGGTGATTGAAAACTAGTTGGATGCAATTCATATTAACCTAGCAACCTTAGTGGTTACGGAATTTTAAGATAAAAAATATTCTTGTTTTAATGTGAGGCCTAGATTTTTATTTTGGTTATTTCTTTCCCTGCGCTCATCCGATTCTATCAATTTTTGTAATAAATCAGATTTTGTGAGTGAATTTAAACAAAATTTACACAAGTTGAATTTACTAATTTTATCATGATTTTTTATCAAGGAGTGCTTTTACACGCTAATGAATTTCAATGTGAAAGTTCAATTAGTTGATCGTTAAATCATTGTTTGTGTGAGATTTTCATGTTTTCTAATTTTCATAAAATAATATGAATATTTGTTTAAATTAAAGCACCGTTAACTATTATTTTAAAATTTGTGCAATATATTATACAATTATATTAGAAAAACCTAATGCAGCAATTTGAGCATTAATCACATAGTTGCACTAGGAAATCCTATCCCATAAGACTATCATAAATCGTGGTCCTAGCATATTCAAAAAGATGGATATTGAAAAATGTAAAAAATCACTCAAAGCTTAAAAAAATAATAATAATAAAGAAACATATCTTAGTATATCAATCAACGGAAACAATTTTCCATTGTTTAGCTATGACTAAACAGATCTAAAAGCATGTCCAGCGGCAAGAAAATTCCAATAGAACTTGAAAACAATTGAAATTAAATATGTGAGATGTGCGCATTGGATGTAGTTTTTTCAAAGCTCAAACAAAACACTCGACTTGTTTTATTAAAAGATCTTCAGAAATGGATTAGTGGAAGCAACTTACAGTCTACAACCTTCATTGAACCAGGTGAATCTACACCAAGCCACACATAGAATGTAGCATAAAGGACTGCCACACCAAGTACAGCCATGCCAACAACCACCATGGCTGATAGGCCACCAGCTCGAACGGCTATCTGCAAATAGGTGTTAATAAAAATCTGAAATATGGAGGTATTAAAGAGAAACAAATATAAAATTATTACACAAAACCACCTGTAAAGACTCCCTAGCTGAACGCCTAGCAGCGCTCGCAACTCGAATATTTGCACGAACTGAAACCCACATCCCAACATATCCAGCAATACCCGAACATAAAGCGCCTAGAAGAAAAGCAGCAACTGTAATAAATGCGGTTGTTGACCTAAAAGTAGCAAATTATGAATCATGGTTAGCAAAAAGATGTGCAGCATACATGAGAAATAAAAAGGAAGATTTATACATACCACACAATTTCTATGTATTTATATATTGAGCACTAAAGTTTCAATTTTTACATACATACCACCTCACTTATGCATGAAAAGGTGTGTTTCATCTTCCAAAAGTTAAAATAGTGATATTTTTGGTATGATATGAAAGATTTGGGTGGTATATATGTAAAAAAGCCAAGTCTAGAATTTAGATGTATAAATACGACTTGGGTGTATGCATGTAAATGCCCCAACAAGAAATAGAAAAGCTAAGCATGCATTGATGCAGAAAGAAGATAACTTTACCGCTTAATAAGAGAGGGAAGCAAAGAAAGTTACATTATCTTACCTTCCTAGACCAGATGATTCTTGCTGTGGAGTTGTACTGCGGAGAAGATATATGCTAAGAATAACAAGAGCTAGTAATACTGCCATCTTGGAAATAGTTCCATATTGAGTCCTGAAAAAACCTTCTGCTCCATCACGTATGGCATCTGATACCTGAAGAGGATAACATGATGCACATGCCAAATGAGGGATAACTTGAACAGAGGAAACTTACCATGCAGACATATAAAATTCAAAATAATGGAGTATTTCACGAAATCAAACTATTTATTAATAGGAAAAAAAAGTTTTAAGTGAACTAATTAGACGACACGGTAAAGAATATGCTTATAATCAGATTCAAATTCTGAGTTCACTTGTACATCATGTTAAATAATTCGCATAAACATGCAAACACAATTAATTACTCCGACTAAGCTGATCATCATCGGCATTAGCATTATTCCTATCTCAGAAATTACAGGTCAGCGTTATAAATCATCAAACTCTATTTAATTCTGTGGATTATCACATCCATGGTCAGTTCTTTTTTTTATTTTTGCACTTCTGGCCATAGTATTTTTATGTAACCATTCTAATACATGTTTCTTTCATAAATAATTTATCAAATTGTTATGGTGATGTGTTTTTTACCCTTTTATGCACATTGTGATGCAGACATGACCGAAAAATCTCTATTTATTCTTCACTACTAAAGAGATTAGCATACAGAGCCTCTTATAAAAGTTTATAAGATGAAGCAGATTCGGAATCCAAGAACAACTGATCTATCTTTACTATAACTAATCAAATATTAAACCATCAGTTGAGTCCATAATTGCATTTGATTGCCTGAAATTATTTCAACATACTACAGAATATAATTTTCTAATAAGAGAATCGAAGGCATTAAAAAACTGTTGAAAGTATCAGAAATTAATGCATACTCCACTGATCATAACTGATTATAATTATTTAATCCAAAACATGGCTTGAAATTAACCGATGATGTGTCTAGCTAAAATAAAATTTAATCTTTGTTTCGCTTAGGCTTTCAGACTATTTAAGAGAGTGCTACTGTTAGTAATGTCAATTAAGGTGCAGTATCTATCTCTAGTTTTGCTCCTTAATTTGATCGTAATTACAAGTATTTCTAAGGTACAAGATAGGATCACAATTTGTAATTGTTTTTATTGAACACAATTCTAATGAGAACTCTTACAGAATGGTCCTCCTACTGATAAGACTTAAGAGTATTAGTTAATGATGAAGTGAACTCAAATGCTCAACAAACAATAGCATGTGATTTATCAATGTTCAATGTCAACAAGAATGAGTAGGGACTGCACACCTCTCTCTCTCTAATTACGACACATGGAGCATCAAAAAACAATGAAAAATACAATTCTAGAATAGTAAAATGTGAACTGTTATATTTAGAACCTGTGACATTTCAGGGGGTCCCTCATCCTTTGCTAGAACCCATCTTGTTAAATAGGCTGAGAAAATGAAGCCTGCTATGCAAATTGAAAAGACAAACATCACGATAGGTGAAGTAGTAGCTCCAACATAAAGCACAGCTCCAAGGATCAGCAGTAACAAGACAGCTAAGACCCGTGCATTTATTCTGGTAAAAATCTGAAAAATCTGGAAATAAAATAAAATATATCAGAAGGAGAAATAAAGGAATATCTTATATCTCTATAAAAAAAATCTTAGGTGCCACACAAAAAGCTTAAAAAATTAACAAACTTCTATCAGATCAAACAATCTATGATAGAATTAATTAAATATGAAAATATGTAAACGATTGAAAATAAACAGTTAACCGCATGACTAATTTTGCCAGGAACTATGTAACATAAATTTAAGAATTTATGGATAGTTCGTCAGCTGATCTTGTTTTCTTCTAAAAATTCCCACATAATAAATTGTCCTGCAAACTTGTACACGATGCTTGTAGAACTGCTATCATTGTGTTTGGGTCTGACAGAAGTTAGTGCTCCCAAATATTTTATCTTCATATGACAATTCAATCATAACATCTAAAATTTTGAAGTGCAACCAGAAGTTCAAAGTAAAAGAAAACGAAAAGAAGTCCCAATATTATCATGGATTTCAAAAGGATACACCTAACAAGTTTTATTTTGCATAGTATTGTTGCAAACAATCATGCAAACAGTTGGTAGGGTCTCCGGAAAAATACTTTGAAATCTAAACTAATGAAAGAAAAAAAAGTTGTCATTGCTAGGCTCAATGCAACCTGATGCCGAAAATTTGCATGCTCTGGGGACGCATCTAATTCAAGTTCAAAGAACTGCGTGATTCCTAAAAGGCAAAGATGAGACCAGCACATTTTCAACGTATTGGAAGAGCCTCTATAGAAAGCAGGAGAGGCAGGAAATACTTTTACTGAAGTTTGAGCCAATGAAACATAAAAAAAGGGAGAAGCAAGACTTCCTTTTTTTCGGTTGCAAATCACAATGATACTGGCATTTTAATACTTCTCAAGGTGCCATTTTTTTTTAAAGGAAAAAAAGTGCTAATACTCTCAGTCAAAAGAATCTCGTCTTTTGTTTGTCATGCGAAAACAATATTTCTAAATGGTTAAATAATACAGAATGTATGTCAGCGTTCTAATAGAGAATTATAAGAGAGAAATATAAAGCCCTTCAAAAATATTATTCATTAGAATGATTTAGCATTTCAAGCAAAATACACCTTTACATTAGTGTCAATTAAATTCCAACACTTATAATGTATCACATTTAAATTGATCAGTTTTAAGATGGAAGCTTTGGGATTTAAAATTTCTCTAATAAGGTAAAAACATGAGCTATATGGCAACCTAATGGGAATAGATATAGTGATATACACACCTAAATGTTGCTTCAGAACAAATTAAAAATGAAAAGCAAATCTCAAGAAGTGGTTTACTAAACTCGAAATTCATAGAATAAGCTGCAAGAGAAATCTCTAAAAACTATACATTAAAAGCTTGTTTGGGATCAATTTGTTTTTGTTTTTTCTTTTGTTCTAAAAGGCATGTTTGTTTAGTGTTTTTTACACATTTTTAGTTTTGTTTCTAAAAACAAATTAAATTTATCTTAAAAATACTCAAAATAACTTTTAGGTGCCTTGAATATTTTTTTTTAAAATATATTATAATAAAACATACCAAACAAGTTTTATTTCAAATCAAAACATAAACAAAATAGAATAAAAAAAATAGAAATAGAAAATAAAAGTGATCCCAAATAGCAAGTAAGGGTATGAATAAACCTGCAATAGCCCATAACAAAAAACCACTCAGATTTCTCGTTTCATTAGCCTAGATTTTTTATCTCGAATCAAATAGCTACAACAATATAGTTGAATTACGAAATAAAACTGTCTTGAAAATAATAATGAGGAATGCTATCAAACCAATAGCAATTTTATATAACCTAAACCATCTTGGAAGCATGGAAAGATCTCAATTTTTCTATGAGAACAGATGCAAGATCCAGAGAAAGAAGAGCCCTTGTAGAGAATTGAGAGCTGTCGGTTGTTGACCTCATTTTTAGTGAGGTCTAGTCTTTCTCGTAGGATTTAGGATCTAGCCTTAGGGGTCTCTCTTTGACTATCTTAGAACCTTAGAAATGGGACCCGCCTCGTTTTAGAAGTTCGACCTACTTCTTTCCCCTTTTGGAGTTTCGCGTGGGTGGTATCGACTTCTAGCACTTAGAAGGATGAAACCAACATGAGGAAACCCAAAAGAGATCCTTACAGGACCTTTTTGAGTCTTAGGGTGGCCTTCTGCACAATTCGCACTCTCGCGCGCACAAAATTTCGCAATTCGGAGAGTCGACACGTCTGATCGCCAGAATTCACATCGCTTGCACTGTTACCTGTCGAAGACCTGAATAAATCTTTTGAAACGATCGATCGCGGGTCGAAATTTAGTGAAATTTGAAGTTTGACGCATTTTTTACCCGATTGTAGACGACGTTGTCGTCCGAGCGACCCCGGATGACAAAACGGACTGCACCGGCACGTCCGGAGCGTCGATTTTGCCTCGGGAGGAGACCCATTTTGTTACGTCACCGCGCGCGAGTAAATCGCATGTAATTTTATATATATATATATATATATATATATATATATATATATATATATATATATATATATATATATTTATATAAAACTTTTTTCCCCCTTTTCTTTTTAAACACTAAATCCCTAAACTCACGCACCCGAGCTCTGCTTCCATTTCCCTCTCCCGTTCGCGTGTCTGGCCTTCCCTTTCTCGGTCTCGAGCCGACCGAGCTCCTCCTTCTCCACGCGAGAGAAAGTTGACCTCGTTCGTCCTTGCCTGACATCCTTCTGCCCGCGGCCTTCCTTCCCGAAGCCGTGCCAGTCTCCTTAGGCTGTGGTTTCCCTTTTCCTGGTAGTTTGACTCTGGGAGGCTTGCTCCCTGGTACACTCGAATGACATTTTTTTCTCTTCTTCCCGATGCTTCCCTCGCTGCCACTAGGCCGGCCGCTCGGTCCGAGAGACTTCGGTGGCTTCGCCTTTTGTGAGCAGGGAGCGCGTCCTTTTCTTTTTTGGCCCGATTCGAGTGTCGTGAGTCGAGGGTGTGATCCCCTTTTCTCTTCTCCTCTCTTCTCTGCCTATAAAGATAGTTTCTTTTGATTGTTTTGGGGTTGTTGAAGAAAAATTTGCAAGAGAAAGGAGTAGATACTTTTGGCTGTGAGAGGAGTTCCAGGAGGAGATTTCTGTGAGAGCATTTCCTTGAGGTGAATCCTTTGTTGCAGTGCTTTACTTTGGCATTATAGAGGTACCCCTTCTTCCTCCCTCTTCTTTGGTGCCCTGTTTCCTTTCGGTTTTCCTCTCTGCCGAGCCTTTGAGCTTAGCTCTGTTGGGTGACACAGCATGCTAGTTCATTTTACTTTGACATATTGTTGAGATATTCACTTCAGGTGCATTTAAAAATGGAAATGTGGGCATGTCCTAAGAGCTAAACTTGGTCACTTGCTTAAACTAGGGAGGCTATGGCATCTTTATGATTATTGTGGCATGTTTATGTTAGAAATATTTAAGGAGTTAAGACATGACTGGAGTTTTTTTGCTTCTCTTGCAAGCATGTTGGAGGTTTCGGCTTTGGCATATTATGACTTTTTCTCACTTAAAAACGAATACTAGGGAGTGTATTTTATTGTTTTGCGCATGATTGGGGGCTCGGTTTCGGCTTCCTGTGGCTTTCCCTGGATCGAAATGTATGCTACAAGAGAATTTATTTAATTTGAAAAAAATATTGTAGCTTGTTTTGAGGGCTTGGTTTAGCCCCCTCGTGATGCATTACCCCTGTTCAAATATCTGTTGAAATTGTTGTATGCTTAGAATATTTAGATATGCAGGTTGTTTCTTAACTTTGCATGGCTCGGTTTTACCTACAAGTGGCTGGAACTTTAATTTCTATTAAAGTATGAATTTATATCAATGCTTGTGCCTGTTTTAATCTTGTCGAGCCCTGGCTTTGGCTTTGGTTCTTTTTGAGCTCGGTTTTGGCTGGGTTAGGAGGT
The DNA here is from genome assembly GCA_003013225.1 of Phalaenopsis aphrodite. Classification (NCBI taxonomy): domain Eukaryota; kingdom Viridiplantae; phylum Streptophyta; class Magnoliopsida; order Asparagales; family Orchidaceae; genus Phalaenopsis; species Phalaenopsis aphrodite. Next base: position 1,584,845 of record NEWO01000016.1, read on the forward strand.
TTGGCTTTGGCTTGGCCTTTGGTTCTTGTTGAGCTCGGCTTTGCCTTTGGTCCTTGTTGAGCTCGGTCTTAGCTTGATTTGGAGTCACGTCTTTGGTTTGAAATGGCTAGAACTTTTTTTTTTGTTAAGGAAGCATGGATTTTAATATTGCTGGGCTCGGTTTGGCTTTAGTTGAGGGTTGTGTTTGCTTTGTTTGGCCTTTGCTGAGCTCGGTTTGGCTTTAGTTGGGGGGCTGTGTTGCTTTCTTCAGCCCTTACCCGAGAGGTGGTTGGCTGGCCTTGGTTCCTATTCCTACCCGTGAGACCCATTGGAGTTTCTTGAGTCTAACTCCCCCCCCCCTCTTGTTGAGTTTAAATCACTTGAACGTTTGTAGATGGATCAAACTTGTTACTTTGATAAATTGGTGATGTTTTGTACTCTCCTATGTATATCAAAAACTTTTAGAGAATTGATGTGGGTTTGCCCCGACCGTGAGCCTCACTTGTTGTTCATTGGGTTTGCCTCAGCCGTGAGTTCCCTCCCCTTCTGTGCCTCAGGTTTGCCTTGGTTGTGAGTCTTACCTGCTGTTCATCTCTTTGTAGTGAGCCCGATCGCGAGCATTTATGTGATTTTATGTGAAGATTTTTACGCTTATTTGATATGTGAGGTTATGGATTAATTCGAAAGTTGGAAGATTTTGATATCAACTTTGGGATCTGGGGAAGATTTGCAAGCTTTATTCGGGAGAGCATTTGGTTGATTTGATTAATCCTACGTTTTTGGGGTTTGAAAAATCAGGGCAAAGGGAGATTTTATGTTTGTTAGGAAAGACCTCAAACCCTACTTTTCCAGGTCTTTTCGATAGGAGTTTTTGAGAATTGATCCAATCTCTTTTTCGGTGTTTTAGATGGATCAGTGTCTCCTCTCTCTCACCCCATTTTTGTTCTTTTTTTCCTTGTTTCTTGGTTCAGTTTTCGATGCTTATATCTGATGCATAAGTGTCCATGTATAGTCTTTTGCTGTACGTAAAACCATCAGACAAGGTCGCAAGTAGTCATTTTGGGCCGTACGGTGTTGATGATAAAGACACACCGAAGATAAAACAGAAAGATGTCATATCCTATAACATCAAGATCCAGGCATTTGATGAACAATAGAATATGGTATCCTTCGCCGACATAAGTCTAGTGGGAGTTGGCTCGAACCTCCTCAGATGATTGACAGTCCCACGCCCGACAGCGTAATCGACTCGTGGACAACAAAATTTCTTAAAAAAAAAAGATAAGTTTTGATAAATCATTTTTAAACGAAAGTAAACTTTTCTACGAAACAAAATTGATAACTCTTCTTTGCATGTTTAAAATTTGTGTGTACGTAAAAAAAAAACATAAATTTTAAAATATGTTTTAAAGTTGGTTGTCCACCTGACGAATACCTGTTTAGGCTGGGAAATAGCCCCCTAAGTGAGGTTCAAAACACCCTTTTAGACGAGTGGCGGGTTCTATACATTCGGATGACAGAGTAGCCTTCGTGGACCCTCGAGAATAAATATACAGCTGAGACCAGTCCCATACCAGTGCTTGCGGTCCCCCTCATCCTAATCTTCTTTTTGTTTTATCGAAGCTTTGGGACAGGACACTCGTGTTACTTTTCCTTCCTTCCGGGATTTCCCCAGGAGTTTTGAGAATTTTCTTTTACTTGAGTCTTTTTCGTCGAGTTTCTTGAGTTTTTCCGCTTTTCCTCGGATTTCCTAGATGACGTTTTTTTTTCCGGAGTTTGCTTTTTGAGATGCATTTAGATTTGTTATGCTTAAGGAACATCGGATTTCACGGGCGTACAGGTTTGCTTTACATTTTTTCAGTACTTTATTTTCTTGTTTCTACCTGTTGTTGTTCTTCCTGTATAGCATGTCATTTTACTCATAATTCTACTTGCTACTGTTCTCTCTGTATAGCATGTTACACTTGTCCTGTTTCTACCTGCTACTGTTCTTCATGTATAGCATGTCATACTGCTCCTTTTTGTCTACTACTATTCCACGTGCATTCTATTGTTTGTTCCTGCATTGCACACTTTATATTATATAGCTTCAAGCATGTTTCCTTTTACATAGGATGTTTAGAGGACTACAACTATAGGACCGTTTGATTTGACACTATAACTGGACACCCTAGAAAACTTAAACTCGTCACGTCGAGGAGCTTGGAGCTAGCGCAGTGGGCAGCACAGTCATCTTCAACAGCAGAACATGTCTTCCCCAGCAAAACCATTTCTTTTCCTAGAAATTAAACAACAATCCATAGGATTTCGAGGTTGTCTGTCTAGCGCAACATAAATCCTCCACCTTTTTTCTTTAGGCATTCGTATAGGTCTGCTGTACGATTTAAGCCCTAACTCGTTTTAGGTTCCGAGGTTGTCGTCCGGTACGACGTAAACCCTCATATCTTCTAGGCATAAGCCCTAATTAAATAAAATTGGCAGGATGAAACATTTTAATAATTTTTTCGCAAAACTGGAGCCAAATCATAGGATAGACTGGGAAGTCACTGAGGTTCTCCTCAAGATCTGTGGTCTCCCCTAGTTTCTCTTCATTTGGATTTCTCAACATTGTTCCAGGTTCGAGCATTTCCCCTTTCACACATCTTCGTCCGATTTCGCTGAAAAGTCCTATCCTTTTGACTTCTTTGAAGAAGATATCCCCTGATTTTTATCGAGAATTTTCTTAAGTGACTTCGGTCATTTAAGATGTAATTAACTATAGGGGTTTGCCCTTATAGGAAGCTTTTCCGAACCCAGCCTAAAATAAACTTTATTTAATTTTTTGTATTAGATAGGGGAACTTGTCGGCCAATAAAACGGTTTCGCAGACCAAACAGATGTCATATCTTTCTTAGTTTATTTGATCAAGCCTCATCCTCAATTCTTGTGTTTATACCTCGGGATAGATACAGGATATGAGGTAGAACGCTCTTTCATTTAAACTGCGAAAAATATGAGCTCAGTTTGATTTTATATTTTTCTAAAATTATATATATACATATATATATATATATATATATACACATGTAAATTAAAACGTCCTTCCGAAGAGGGCGACGGGATTTCGATTCCGGCGATCGACAGCTTCGTACGGACAACCCACAAACTTTAACCAACAACAACCTTTTAGCTGCCGACACCGGTAGGTTCTCTAACTAGTTCATCTTGTTAGCTTGTTTTCTACATTCAGTACTCTCTGCTTTATGCTTTTAATATTAATAAAATTCACTATTTGGCACCAAGAAAGAGAACAAACACGAGTTGTGGATCTTAGTAATGCCTCTGATGGATGCATTTGGCAGTTGTAATAGTAAGATTGTGTTCCTGGCTATGGCCAAAAGCTGAATGCATATACATGGAAAATAGAAGAGCCCGACAACTTTTATTTCTTAGACCTAGATGTAGCATGTTTTAGAGGAGAGGAACAGAGGAATAGAAAAAAAAAGAGTATTACCAAATGATTAGAAGTGTTCCACTTGGTTTCCATTTATTTTTAACGCCTAGTAACAAACTATATTTTTAAATGGAAAGCAAAATATGTTTGCTTGAGTGTTATGACAAGATGTGGGCATGTAGGCTTTACTGTTGGAATAAATAATTATGTTTTAAGTCTTTTAAAATAAAACTTTTAATTTTTAAATTAATTTGATTTTTCTAATTTATTAAGGTGTAAAAAATCACTATTAACCTACATCCATAAAATTTAGTTTGATCATGTTTATAGCCACTCACGATTTCCAAATTATGGCTGCCTAGGCAAAACTCTTTTGTGGGGGTGGGGAGGGGGAAGGGTTGTGGGGAGCGCAACATTATAAGAAACCCCCACTTATTAAAAAGTTTTAGAAGTTGAGGGTGGGCAAGATACATTGGGTTTGCCCCTTATTAAAGCTACTATTTAATATAAATAATAAATTATTAACTATAAGATATAATAAAAGTAAAAAGTAGCAAGTGTAATATGTATTTGTCCATCTGATTTGACTCGGCTAGTTTGGACTGCAACACATAAAAAGATCTAGGTTTATTAATGAGACCAAAAATAAGAACCTTTCAAAATAAAACAAAGTAGGAGTAGCTCCCTTGTATGGAATTAGAGAATTACTAATTGTTTCCCAAACTTGTCCTTCTTATTGGCTTGTTTTCTACCTTTGATATTCTCAAATTTCAACCTTTAATAGAGAGAAAATTCACTATTTGACACCAAAACAAAGAACAAATAACAATTGCGGGCCTCGATGCCACCTCTAAATGGATGCAACTCCTAATAGTGACACCAAAACCATTCGATTCCCCGCTATGCTCAAACCCTAAAAGAAAAAACAAAAGGGGCTAGAGGATGTCAGCAGCTTTGTTATCTCCTAACACTAGGTGCCCAAATTTTGAATGATATAGGATGAAAATTCAGAAAAAAGACTTAACTTCAATTCAATAAAAATGTGTTCAACTTGATTTCGATTGATCTTAAAGCCAATTTACATGTTATATTAATAATGAACTGATTCCCTGATTAAAAAATAAATAAACTTCATAAGAATTCAGATCTAGTCTAAAAATAGGAAACGTGAGATGATTTCAATCCATTTCTGATAGTTTATTTGAGAAGGCAAGTCCTTACCAAAAAGCATATCAGCTTTATCTGATAATTAAAAATGAAAATAACTGAGAAAGTATTATTTGGAATTATTTTCATTAATTTGGGTGATATATATATATATATATATATATATATATATATAGGGCCATCTCCTTCTTCGTCTGCTAGGGTTTTGCCTCACGGTGAACCCTAGCCTCTGCCACGGTAATCTCCGCTCGAAGGAGTTCGCCCCTCCGTTTCGTCTTTCGTCATCTTTGGTTGTTTCGTCGAGCTACGTCTTCTACTCGCATGTTACAGGCGCCCGAAGACGACGAACAGTTTGCACGTCGTCTCCTAAACGATGACGCGTCTCTCAGCTCGCATTCGCCTGCCCGACAAACGTTCTTGTTCGCACTTCTCACAGAAGGACGCGGTTGTTCCTGTCGGCAGACAATTTCTTCTTGCGTCCTGTTCGCATTTTTGCGGCCCGTCAGATTATTTTTGTCCTGATCGTGACCATCTTGTGAGAGAGATGGCCTCGATGCTCCGTTCCTATGCAAATGCTCTTGCTGTCAACTTGTCCTTTCCTACTAGTTCCCCTCCTCCAGGTTCAGTTCCTGGTTTTGTTATCGGTAAGTCCTGCAATGTTCCAGAATCTTTTCACGAGACTCTTGAAGGTGGAAGTGATCACACTTTTATTAAAAAGATTGAAAAAAAATGGAAAATCTGCACTTATTCTCACAGAGGCTGAAATTGGTACTCTCGCGTCCTCTTGGTGTTTTTCTCTAGTGGGGAAATTCCTTTATGGTCACCCAAAATTGGAGATCATTAGAAAGGAGTTTGATGCTATGAAACTATTGGGCAGTTGGAACATTGGGTTACTTGACAGTAGACATATACTTATTCAGCTATCTCATGATGTTGATTACACTCCCATTTTCTCTCGAAAAACTATCAAGATTGACAATCGTTTTATGAAAATTCTGAAGGGGACTGTCGGTTTTGATCCAAAAGCGGAGTCCCCTATCATTCATGTTTGGATAAAATTTCTGGGGTTAAAATTACATCTGTTCAATACGGAAATCCTCTACTCTTTAGCAACTAACCTCTCAAGGTGGATAATCCTACGCTTGCTGTCACTACACCCTCTGTAGCTTGCGTGTTAGCTGAGAGAGATATCACTCAACCAGCTCCGGATGAGATATGGATTGACACTATTCACAATGGGTATTGGCAAAATGTTGAAATGGAATCACATCATTCTTATTGCTCTCATTGTAGTATGTTTGGTCACAGCTCTACTATTTATTATCGTTTGCATCCTCATCTAAGGTCAAATATCACTAAAGAACAGCCACCTATTATCCCTGTTGAGAAGATGCAACCGATCTTCTTCCCAACACCGCAGTTCCTGAGGAAGAACAACATACTACAGCTACAGATCCAGTTGTGCTCATACCACTCACTGTTATTGAAGAAGACTCACTAAAATGTCAAGACACACGAGAGTTCTCCTTTGATTCAATAACAGAGCATCTAGTACAACATGTAGTTGCTTCTAATGTTCAACAATCTGCACATCTCCAACACACATTAGAGCAAAATCAGGTGAGTCAATCTTCGGAAGAGGAATGACGGGTCTATTCTAGGAGGAAGAAGAAGAATGGAGGTCGACTCCAGCTCGAGAACATATTGGATAATACATTGGTTACTACTGGAAATGACAATCATCTTACCAACTTATTAGCTTGCTCCTTTCTTAGAAGCAGAGGCAGAGGCAAAACCAAATTGGGTTGCTCTCTAACCACCTGATACTATGTATTTCAGCATTTTCGGGCTTTTTTTATCTCTAATATAATTTTCAGTATTTTCCCTTGTGGTTTTGATGTGGGCAGGGGGTCATGTTTGGGCCCTCCAATACATTGTACCTGTATCTTTCTTTCTAGTTAATATATTAGTCTTTTTGGGCTTTCAAATATATATATATATATATATATATATATATATATATATATATATATATATATATATATATATATATATATATATATATATNATATATATATATATATATATATATATATATATATATATATATATATATATATATATATATATATATATATATATATATATATATTTCTACTTTTAAGTGAATACATGACTACATTTCTCATTGTTTATTCATTTAGCACGAAATAACTTCACACTACAATACCATATCATGCATCCTTTTGCTTATTTTAAGCCTCTATGGAGCCTATTAATTATGATTTGACATGCATAAGCCCCATTTTTATATCTTCATCCACTTCAATCTAAAGTGGTGAATTTGAGTTTGCTAGCCTCACGGATAACTTCCTAAAATATACTTCCTAAAATATAGTTCTAATTTATATGAGAAATGTACTTTAAAACTCACTATTTCAATGTGTATCTAGTTTATGACTTCATGAGCACATCAATTAACTTATGGAGAACCTTGTACTTTTATGCTTCTACTTTGCATAGCACATCAAAAGAATGACATCAATTCAACTGAACTAAAATGAGAGCCAAACAACAAGCAAAAAGGAACTAAATTATTGTTAAAAATTAATGATGGCAGGTAAATATACCAGCTTAAAAAAGCCATTAATTTATAATATATAGGAAAACTTGTTGAATTTCAGCAACATTACCAAGGGGGTGTAAGGTTTAGTCCGCATATCGGGAAATGTCCTCGGTTTCTCCTGGAACGATACCAGACTTCCATTCTCTATGTCTTCATCCATCAGAATGGAATGCGATGAATTCACCCTTCGAGCCAGAGGGATGGGCGTGAACTCGACCCCCCGGGGCAGGTCGCCCTCTGAACCAGAACGCTGAATTATGAATAATTTCAATTTAACCCTTTAAGCATCCAATGCCAAACACCGCCAAATAAATGAATTACAACAGTTCTCACTGCAGCTAAAATCCCTAGCCAAACAGATCCCCCTGCAAAACCAGCACCGGGGCGCATAGTAAAATAAAGAAAAAATCTAGAACCAAAAAAATGCGTTTCAACATCAAGAAAATGGTACAGAATTCCCAAAACTGCCGCCAGATCAAGGTTGCCACGAAGCAAGCTCAATTCTAGACCCACAGCTGCAAGGATCCGTGAGACACCAACCACCACTTCGCCATCCAATCAGATAAACAAGAACATGCATAGTACTTCCAATTCCAATAAGAACTGATCTAGAAGGAGATTAAGACGGCATTACCTCTGCGATCGTAGAACGGATTTGCTGGACAAGGGAGAAGAACAATGGAAACCGAAGGCAGCCCGAAGATCGACGGTTTCGGTTTCCAGATCTAGCTAGTCGAAGAGAAAATTTAGGGTTCCGGCAGTAGCAGACAATGGCCAGAGGCATCCGTGCATAGGATCAGCGATCTCCACCGGAGCCTATTCTGCTCATATATTACCAGTTTTCTAGAGAGAGAGAGAGAGAGAATAGCATGACAAAGGGAAGCGTTTAGCATCGAGAATTACTGCTCTGGTGAAATGAAATACATGAAATTGGAAAATAAAGATCATGTAATAAATTCTGTCTAATAATATCATGATATAAATAAAAATAATTATGTTTAGAAATTAATGATTTTTATAATTATAATTATATTTATGAAAATCTAATAATTTTTTATGTTATTATCTAATAATATACTTGTATTGCTTAATATTTTAATTATGTTAAGATGATAAGTGATATATGACATCAAGAACATGTGTCCTAAGAAATAAAATATATCTTAATTTAATTTTTTAATGATATACACTATGTAGAAGCATGTGAATGAGCTCATAGAAACCGAAAAAAACTAGCATACGTCATTCAGACACAGAGTTACTTTCAGACGATCAATGCCTCGTGATTGTTATCAGGACGCAGCTGCGTCCCCAACGTACGCAATTTTGTTTCCATAGAAACAAACCAATTCCCAATCATCAGAGACTATGGATATAGCAAAGCAATGAGCCAAATTTTGGAAAAATTATTGCTATATACATCTATTAGTCGAATAAATCAAATATATCATGGGTAGAATGTCATTTATTTAATATATTATAATTACATGATTATGTACTCATGGTATAATACTGTGAGAGTACATAATCATGTTATTATTATGTATTCAATACATGACTTTCTACCCTTGTTGCATTTAATGGGCAGATGTGTGTTGTAAGAAAACTTTTAAGAATTGGATCGTACTTCGGATGTATCTCTCACCCCTATTGATTTGGAAAATGTTGTCGAATACAAATAAAAATTACATTAGAATATTATGTTATGTTTGCAGCATGTGTTATTGATTTCATATATAGATTGTATTATCTCTCAACATCATTAAGTAATACAACTAACATATTAAATAAAATAATTATATATTCATAAGTATAATTGTAATAAAAATCAATTATGACTATCTAATACACACACACACACTAACACATTTATGCTTTGGAGAACTTACATACATAGTGCTTAAAACTTCATAACTCACACCTACATGGACTTGGAGTAATTGGAACATAGTCAAAGTTCATTGGAGCTCGCATACAACAAGATCATCGCCGACACAAGTCATCATAGCACTTGGACATGGGATTGTGAAAGCTCACAGGCAACGAGGGTAGTGTCAGCAAATATGTTCTACAGTGAGTGTATTACTATCTTTAGGTTTTGAATTATTTTAAATTAGTGATGTTGATTCGTATCCTCCATTTTCCATTAAACTTTTGTATCATTGCCACATTTGAAATTCACTCTAGATAATTCACCTCTGTGATAAATCCAACTTCTAAAATCTTTTGAACCTTTGAATTACCTTAGTCAATATTATAGTAATTGGTCTAATTATTCACTTGATTGGCTTCATATTTTTATCGGCATTTAACTCATTGCAATCTATCTTGATATCAATGCATGACATCTCTAATGATAACAAGGAAAAATTTTCAAATTTTCTCTTAAAGTTTTGATTAACTTGTTCTTGTATTTTTCATTAAAAATTAGCTATGACAAAATTTTTTATTTTGATCTTTAATCATTGCCACTTCTTTTAATAATTCAAAAGTTTTGGCTTAAGCCTTATATGAATCTCAAGTTTAAGAACCACCTCTTGAATATGTCCCATAGCTTTTAAGCAAACTGTCTTTAACTAAAACAACTCAACTTACACCATGTCTAGTAAATCACCTACAAAAAATTTCACAATGATATGGTTTGTTTGAGATGACCACCCTAAAAATACTTAGAAGTGGTTGGCCTCACATAGTAAGTTTTTGGGATGCCAACTATAAAGAACTTGGACATTATTATAAATTCTCTTACTCCTTCCGATTTATTAGAGTTATAGTTGTATATTTGGTTTCTCTTCTTTAACTTTTATTTTTGATTCACCACTTTGGATAATGCAACTGTTAGTGTCCGTAGTGTTGTTATGGGCAAAAGTGTGAGTACTCCTCTACTCTCTCTGTAATCTCTATCAAATTCTTCGTTTATCGAGAAATCATTAGCATATATCTCTCTAAACAAAATTTATTGGTCAAAGTAAAGTCGAAACAATTGACTCATAGGTGTATTAATCATCATTAGCATTAATATTATAAAAGTTTCAACAACTTAAACATTGTCTTTGGTTATTTTAGGCCAAGAGCATAATGTGAATGTCATTCTTACAACTTTAATGAGAGAAAATTGAATCACAATCAGATTCACTTTCTTAACTCAATATATTCCTTTAGAATCTCATTATAATGCTTTTGAGTGCTTATGTTATATATTTAATAAGGCTTGCAATTAGATGTCATTAGGCACTAGCAAATTGGTTGATAAATATTTTATTGAATTTGAATGCAAAGTAATCATTTTATGTGGCAAATAGAAAAATCACATGATAGGCAACTCTTAGAAATTATTAAAAAGATAATGTATATTTTAAAGCATTATCAATATTAAAGCATGAAAATGGTGGATTCTAAGTGGAAAACATAGTGTGTCATGCTAATATTATTGTTGCATAATTATGGCAAAAGATCTTAAATTTTGTAGGAGACTTAATTTTCCTAAGAAAGCATTATTAAGATGCATCCTTCTTTTTTTCTCAATCAATCTATGCACTCAATGAAATGAGGGAGATGAATATTTATCATTGTGTAGGTAGTAGGTCTCACCAATGGTTTGGGTGCAAGATAATTGTGGTACACAAGAATATAGTGTATTTAGGAATAAATCACAATGCTCTTAAAGGTAATGTGTGGGTGTGGGTGGGTGGGTATATATATATATATATATATATATATATATATATATATATATATATATATATATATATATACACACACACACACACACACAGACACAAACACACACACACACACACATAATATTTTACTATAAATACTTCAATATATTTATTAAGCTATATTTTAAATTTATTTTAATTTTAATATTATTTTATATATAGTTTGCTAAGAACAAGAAGGAAATATCTGAAAATTACATAAGTTGAGATTTTGACTTACATCCTTTGAATACTTTTTATGAATTCATCATAAGCCCAAATTATAAATTATATTTACCACATTATGGAGTATGACAATTTTAATCAACTTGTTTTTTCATTAATTTTATGAGAACTCTAGGTATGAAATAAAAAAAAGAAATTGGTGTAATTGAATTTCTTTATGAAATAAAAAACAGGTCAAGGCGGCGTGACCATGTAGAGCTCATGCGTGGTCATACCACTGTTCAAGGTGTTGTGGATCGAGGTCTGACGTGTCCATGCTCGAGGATTGGCATTATTGCATTGGGCTTTCTGCCAGAGCGACGCGGCCACACCACTTGCAGGCATGGTCATGCCCATATTGCAGCATAATTATGTTGTAGTCTCTGTTTGGCCGGTGTTGCCACACCACTTTTGGCGTGGTCACACCAACCACAGCCCTTTTGTGTTGTTCTGAGAGGTCTCGGCGTGGCCAGACCAAAATTAGGCAGGGCACGCCAGACGCCGGAAAAATTAGGTTTCCAAAGAAGCTCACAAAGTAGCGGGGGTTCGGTAGCTGAATCGCTTACGTAGCATCAAGTAGAGCGGTTCCAGCATGTAATCCGTCTCTCCAGGCCTTGGACTTGAGGTCCGAACACGGAGCAGGGCACTCTAGTCGAGGGCCTACACCATGAAAATGTTCATATCAACAGGATACAACCCTGTGTCACAGGAACGAACGTCAACCTATAGGATACCCAAAGCAATGCAGGCTCAACCATGATCCACTCGGGGCAAAGCTACAATGACACAAACCGCAATTACAGTGTCGTGCACTTAGCCAGAATTTCCCTTTTATATCACATCAAAAATAGATGCCAACAAATCACTGCATAAAAACCACATATAAATTTAAGTGGATGCAAAAAGTATAAATTAACACCCAATAATTTAATGTGGTCAAATATATGAGTGTCTAACTAAATTCCATTAGATTTGAGTGCTTGACTCATAGCCGGCAAGCTAAGGAGATTTTATTGATTTTAATAAACTCAATAACTTAATAAGTAGTTTCTAAGTTTAATCAAACATGATAATCAAATATGAAAATGTTAGACTGCTTTCTAAAAATAAAAAGGATATTTTCACACGCTACATAGGAAAAATCTTCAAAAAAGTACAAAGGAATTTGATAAATTAGCTGCAATGTCAACATTTGGATGTCCCAAGCAGTTTGACATCAATTATCTAAGTGGCATTTACACAAATACCACACAATTCTCAAGTATTTACACATAACTAACAGACCTCTCAACTTTTCATGCATGCATAAAATGGCATGCATGTAAAATTGAAAACTTCGGTGTTAAATATGCAAATACATAAAAATTGAGTGGTATGCATGTAAATCTTCCATTAATTTAAAAAAACATATAAGAAATAAATTAAGCACATCGACTAGCATTATTCAAATAATCTTTTTTTTCACCCATTAATTTGCTAAACTATTTCATTTTCTATTCATATCAGAAACCCTGAATCAAAAAAACAACTAAACAAAAAAAAAATCTACTTAAAATGCCAAAAGGCATATAAAACTAGAGAGAGAAACAATATAAAGAAGCAATAAATGAAGCATTCTAAACTCTCTCTCTCTCTATCTCTATTTCCACTTGTATACCAATTGGCTCTAATTGTAGACTGAACAATATGGTGTTATTCAACATCTAATGCAGGCAAGGCATGGAATTTCCTCAGTTGATGCCAGATTTGCATATTGGACAGGATCGCTTCCTTCTAAGCCATGTGTCAATGCACTATAATAGAGAGAAAATAAAAATTAAATGTTAGCACAATATCAAAATTTGATTTTAATTTGAAATAAATTTGTCAAAGGGTGGAGCGGTATCACAATAGCAGTTAGATTGTCTTTAAAGGGTCTGTCTGAGATAGTTTTCTCAAAATTTTATTTTCTATGTTCGATCATATCTTTTCGGTGCTACTTTTTAGAAATTTCTATGATTTACGATTAAATCTGCTAAAGTGTGGTGGTTGCAAGAAAAAACGCATGATAAGCGCATTAACTTCTAAAAAATAATCTTTTTTTCCATAAAATTTTTGAAATAATTTTAAGAAAGCAAGTGTAATGTAATATGGTGGTCATAAGTTTGAGTCATGTAAATAGCCTCCATGCAAATACAAGGTAATAATGCATAAAACCACTCCCAAAACCTTATATTAGAAGAAAAGGGCATTAGGCATTTACATACATACTACTCGATTCCTATGTATTTATCTAACACCTCAAATTTTACTTTTAACATCTGCCACCCAAAATGTTCATAGCACATCAAAAATATAGTTACTTCAACTTTTTAAAATGTAAAATACAGCTTTTCATGCACTGTAAGGTGGCACAAATGTACAAAATTGAAATTAAGGGGGTATATAAATACATAAGAATTGAGTGACATGTATGTAAAGCTTCCTAGAAGAAAATCATGCATGAAAATTGATTGCAATATATATGTATATATATGTATATATATATATATATATATATATATATAAAGATCGGTCTTGTGATACGAGCCCCCAACCAACCTCGTGTGTCTAATCATTCGACTTATCCGAACATAGGCGGGTTCGAATCCCCGACCCTGAGGACTTAGAACTGACTTTACAGATGCCAACAAAGAGTCAAGTATATATATATTATGTATGTATGCATGCATGTATAAACTCTTACTTACATCTTTGTGGAATTTATGCAAGCATGGCAAATGACGGATGGCATCACCAACAGAAGGAGTCTCAAGGCAAACAACACATGCTTCTTCAGAATCAGTACTCTGTTGCTCAAATTTAAAAAAACAATACATCAAAGAGAAATTTACATAAATAGCATACAATTCTTATGGATTTACATATCTCACACCAAAACTTCCATATTTACAAGCCTAAATCAAAATTGAAACTTCCAATATTAAATAGTTAATTAATGCAGCTGGAAAAAACAAAAAGATTGCACCTGGAATAAGGATTGAGGCAATCTGTTGATCTGCCTCTCAGATGCACCAAGATGGAAGTTGTTATCATCAAGAGCCAATAACATCTCATAATCATTCCTACAAAACACCACAAGCTGATGTTTATAATATCCCTAATATTATGCAAAATATACTACAATCTATTGTTGCTGCATGTTGACAAATAAAAATGAAATGTATTTCAGTACACTCTCATAGCTTTTTTATAAGATGAATGACCATTAAATAACTATAATAAAGATTTACTTAATTAACACTCAATTCCTATGTATTTACATATCTAACACCTTACATACATATCATCTTACCTAAGCATGAAAAGGTGTATTTCACTTTATAAAAGTTAAAATGGTGGTATTTGTATGTGATATGAGAGATTTGAGTGGTATAGATGTAAAAGTTAAAAGTTAACGTGTTAGGTATGTAAATACATGAGAATTGGTTGTCATGTATGTAAATGCCCCTAACTATAAATGTTTCATAAAAAAACACCTCAGATTTCTTTATAAATCATTCTCGTAATAAATGTTCAGAAAAAACTGCAGCATAAAGGGTGAGCAAAATAAGATCCTACAAGGCTTGAAACCGATCATTTATGAGTTCAAAAACTTAAAACGGTTAGTGGTGATCTTGAATTCTAAAATAAAGATTTACATACATAGCAATGAATTCCCAATGCCATTACATATCTAATACCTAAATTTCAAATTTTACAAGCATGCCACCTTACCTATGCATGAAAGGTGTATTTCACTATTTAAAAGTTAAAATGCTGGTATTTTATACGTGATATGAAAGATAAGAGGGTATTAATGTAAAAATCAAAGCTATTAGATATGTGAATACATAGGAATTGGGTGGTATTGATGTGAATGGCCCATTCTAAAATCACAAGAACTAATTGACAAGACATTTTTCATAGAACAACAAGAGAAATTAGGGTACCCACCAAAAAAAGGGAAACAAAATCAGTAAGAGAGTGAAAATAGTTTCACCAAGATACAATAAAAATAATCCAATATGGTTCCCAAAATAAGAGTTCACAGATAAACATAGTTAAGATTTCCCAAAATAATGTAACTTCCTTTTGATCGAATGTCATATGAACAACATAAATATGCACGATTGATTATTATGTATTCCTTTGCAAGCGTGATGGGCTACTGTGGGCATTAAAATCCAATATACGGTACTGAAAGAAGCTAATAGTCGAATTTTTTTCATTAACCATTTTAGTTTTTTGCTTTCTTTTTAACAATTTTATAAAATGGTGGTCCTGCAATGTTTTATGGTCCACAATGTAGGCCTGTAAAAGAGAAGCATAAAACTAACTTAAGTGTTGTTGAGATAAAAATGCTTAGGTGGAAGAGTGGCTTAACTCTTAAGAGACAAAATGCAAAATGATTATATCAATGAAAGGGTTGGTGTAGCTCTAGTCGTATGCAAGATAGAGAGAGTCATCTTAGATTGTTTGGTCACGCTAAACATCGACTAGCTGATGATCCAGTTAGGAGAGTTGATGTTTTAGATTCGACTTACATTAGAAAAGGTAGAGTTAGGCCTAAAAAAAAATTGGGCATGCTATATAAAAATTGATCTTAATTTATTAGAATTAAATGAAAATATGACACTCAATAGGACACAATAGAGAAAAGAGATTCATATAGCGGATCCCAGTTAGTGGAATAAATGCTTGTTGTCGTTATTGTTGTAGCTTTCTTTTGAACAAGCTGCAGATATCCCTTTTTGAGTTTAATTGTTAATAGTACAACTTTGTTGAGACCATTAGAGCATAAAAATCAATTCGTTTAAACACCTGCAAAAAATACTTTGACACAGAGAACCAACAAAATTGTGCAAAAATACTAATCATTAAATATTTCAACTTGTGGAAAAGTACAAATTAAAACAAAGTTTTATTTTTGTGCATCTTCTGAAGGAAAATTCAAGTGCAGATTGGCTAATTCATTTCAGATATCACACTTAAATTGGTATGATATTTGTACTTCATTGCATTTGATGTGCTTTTATCCAATATTACAAATAAAAATTAGATTACATTGTTCATTGTATACTCAAAATTTGAAACTTTTGTCTTCATTTGGGTTTCCATGAATAATCTTACATTTTTTAAAGTCGTCTCAGGGAAACATTGACTTATGTTAAGGTTGATAATAGTGATTACATTCCAAAACGTGATTTCATTCATTGCACTCCAATATTAATTATCAAAATTATTTTCACAAAGAATTAAAAAAAAGAATCTAAGCATCCCGACAATGCTTTGTTTTGAGAAAAAAGTCCTCCGGTTTGCTTCATAATCAATCTCGGGAGTTAAAATCTTATTAATATAAATGTCTCCATGTTATTTAAAATTATATTTCGAGAATATTTGGTGCCTCAAATCACAATACATCTTTAGTGTTAAGGAAAGGAATCACAATCTTCAACAACCTGATCTCATATTCTGGTGGAAGTAGAAGTTTCAAGATACCTTTTGATGAACATTCCTTGCTCTTGAGCTTCGTTTTCACCCACAAATTCAAATTTTTTTTTTCTAATTTGGCTCTTTTCTGAAATATTGGATGTAAATAATTCTATTTATCACTCATCATCCTGGCTTTCCTTTGGCGGTTTCACCAATATCATGGGCTTTGAGGATAGATCTTCCAACAGCTAAAAACTCCCCTTTGAAATATCTAAATATTTATTTTATCAATTTCTTTATTCTTATTTATGTCACTCTTAAATATGACAAATTAAGTAGGCCTAGCAATATGGAGTGAAATCTTTGTTAACTTGATGAATTGTGCAGTTCCCCCTCTGTGTCAACTTATTTCATAATGATGGCCCAAAAATCATTCAACAAACTTTTATTTAGATCATTTTCCAAAAAAAATCTATTCCGATCTTGCTCCTTTCATAATCAAGGTTGTACATATTTGAAAATTGTTGGATCAAAAAGGAAGGTTGTAAAGAATTGATTAAATTATAGAAAAAATTACATACCGCCCAATTCCCATGTATTGACATACCCAAAACCTAAACTTCAATTTTAAATTTATAACACTTTCACCTATGCATGAAGAAGTAAATATAACCTTTTAAAGTTAAAATAGTGGTATTTTTTATCTAAAATGATAGATTTCGGTTATAAATGTAAAAAGAAAATTTTAGATGTTTGGATATGTAAATTCATAAGAATTAGGTGGTATGTATATAAATGCCCCTAACTTATAATGGAAGATTTTCTATACCCATAATAAAAATTTCAATGAGAAGACTCAACTCTAGAAAAGACATCATATCCTGGCTGAGGAAGACAAAATTGATTTTGGATGACTTAATAGCATCGAGATTTGAGGCTGATTCGGGTCTGAGACTCCTGAAGTTATGGAAGATTATGAAAAAGAGAATGTTTGGCTCAAAAATAAATTGGAGAAAATTTGTTAGCACCAGTGGCCTAAAGTAAAATAATAGTGGAAAAATGATCACGGCAACTCTTTCTTTCATAGAACTAGCTTTTATACGAGAAATAATTTATAAATCAGACAAAACTGAAAACTCGGGTTATTTCTAATCAAGTTGAAAATAGGGTTATTTCTAATAAAGAGAAAACTTAGCTCTAACATATTTACTGAAGTAACAGCAAACAAATTTAAAAGCCTTCTACTTCAAATTATCCATCTCTCTCAAGATTCTTTTGTTAAAGGTAAAGGTATTTTATATTGTATTGTGAAAACTCACAAATAAATACATTCTATCATCAAAAAGACAAACAGATTCTCAACTTCAAAATGATTTTGAAAAAATATTTGATAGTTGTAAATGGAACTTCCCTTACAATACCCTATTAAAATGATTTTTTCCTCCTAAATTTATCTCATAGTATATGTCTTCTAAACTTCATTCAATCTCTCAAATCATTCTTAAGAGCTTGCAGGGTCTTAAAGAATTATTATTATCATTACTAATGATGTACTTGATAACATTTTACAAGGTACTAATAAATGGATCGAAGGCTACCATTACAAATAGCGAGAATCGGCAATAAATAGTTTTCAATACAATGATGATACTCTATTTTTTATTTATATTTTTATTTATATTTTTTGTTTGCTTTTTTTAATCTAGCTCTTATTCATAAAACATTTTATCTATGCATATTTGAAGAAATTAGTGGCTTAATATTGATAACTCTAAAAAGTTAAATATTCAGCTTGGAAAAAGAAAAACAATATTTGTGTGCTCTTCTTGCCAAGAACTTGGGTTTTGTTCTTTAACACAATTCTTCAAGTATTGGGGTATTACTCTAGGTTCCAAAAGTCAACAAAGGACCTTATGGACCATCTCATGAACAACATACAATCAAAACTCTCTTTCTTGAAAAGAAAAAAAAAACTTTTCCATTGAGGGTGTTGAGTTGTGCCAATTAATTATATGCTCTCTTCCATTCCTTCCTATTATTTCTATATATTTTGGATTCCAACTTAGTCTGTCTAGAAAAATGATGGGTCGCATTTATTTTGAAAAGAGAGTGATGAAGTGAGTGGTTTCAATCTCAACAAGTGTAAAAATTTGTAGGCCAAAAGAGGTAGCCTTGCATTAAAGATAAAAGGAATTGGTAGTCAATTCTTCTTAATAGAAGATTTATATTGGAAATATTGTCCCTAGTAAATATTTTAGCAACCTTGCTCCTTTGGATTTCTGGTTAAATAACACCAATCAATGGTCCAACCTTATTAAAGTATCATTGAAAACTGCTTACCCTTTTTTTTCTGAATTTTTGTTTTTGGAAAATTCAAAATTGCATGAATACCAACCTTCAAAAAGCCATTGGAACAATAATTCCTCTCTCATTTGTCAATTTAATGATCTCTTTCTCTACGGACCATTTAGCAATATTGTGGCTTTATCCATTTACTTTCACCAATTGCGGGCGAGAGTTCTAAAAAGCGGCCATGCTTTTAACCTTCAAAATAAGGAATTATTTAATCTACTATCAACGGGCTGAGATTAGAATTTGATCATGATATTATGCATTGGCCTTCTCTCTCGTGTGGTGTTTTCTTTGGGCACGCCACCCCTTCTTTTCAAATGGATGGTTATGTTTGTCCTCAAGCAAGTGTAATGCCTAGTTCTTTTTTTTGGAAGAACACTGAGAATAGTAACTGTCTAGTGTCGACTCCATTGAACTTACATCAGTCAAATTAGTGTTTAAGGATCCCGTGAGCATTCAGGCATTAACAAAGTTGAAAAGGAGAGAAAAATGAGAGGGAAGCGGAAGAGGAAGAGTGAGGAGTCATCTGATAGGCTCAATCAGTAGAGAACGATCTCACAAGCAAAAGCAAAGGTGCACGAGTGTGTCTAAGAGGGAGCGACAATAGACAATGGTGCTAGAAATTGAGCTAAGAAATGCACCTGATCAAGTAATTTGAGTTGTTGTTGTGCTCTCGTGGTTGGGCTTGTAGTTAGTGTGTGAGCCAGGTGCATGCATGTCGGAGAGGTGTTGAACATATAGCACCGATTGAACTGAGCTTGTGCAGAATCAAATGAGCAAGACACTTTGTCGTGCAGTGCAGCCAAGGGAGCTATTGCGCAAATTAACTAGTGTGAGGACCGAGGACTCTATCGAGTAAGCAGCGAGGACGTGATAGCTAGCAGTTGATTCCGTATCTAAGATAATAGGGTGTTCCATTGCTAGAACTATTACTCTTATTCTTCTTTGTGAAAGGTAATCCTAAGCATGATCCAATTTATTTTCTTTTTTATTGAAAGCATACTTATTAATTTGTCATATTAAATTATTTATTTCACAAAAAATAAATTGGAAGTGAGGTCCAGCATGATGAAGACTTTAGTTCTTGCTATTGGAAGGTAAACTTAATCTTAAATTGAGATTTCTTGATGTTTTTTCAAGGCAATTTGATTTAGAATGATAGGTTAAGGTTTAATGCAAGAAATTATTAAATGTAAGAGCTAATCCAAGAGTTTGATATAGAATAACAGTTATTATTATTTTTGTATAAATATAGGTTAACATTTAAGCATTCTAATGTGTAAGATTATTTGGGATTTTTGTTATAAAATTATGATTTACCATTCTAATTATATATATTTATGAATATAACGAAAGGATATACAATTTTAACTGATGTTAATATATTATTGTTTAGTCTTTTAATTTTAAATAATATAAATTCACATGTAATTCCAACTTATTTATGTATAAATAAGAGTTTAATTAACAAAGTTTCCATAATCAGATGATGATTTTTATTATATTTATGGTTTAAATAAGACAATTATTTTAATAAATAATTTCAATATTTTAGCATAAAATTGTTTCATTTTATAAATAAAAATATTAATTCTAATAATTAGAATATTTTAAAATATTTCAAGATATTGCTTCATTGTACAGAACGACTAAACATTTCCTAGGAGACCAAGAATAGGAAGAGTATGAGTGATTATTGCCCATAAAAGCGAAGTGATACTAATTAAGTATTAATGAGAGAGATACATTTAAATATTTATAATTCATTTAATTTTTCTTATTACAGGTGTATTTTATATATGATTTATAGTATTTGGCAAACGTCACATTGATATTAAAGTTAAAAGCTTAAAACAAAATTTAAAATTTAAGATGGGTAATTACATTGCTAAATTAAATAATTAATTCTACTAAACCTCATGCATTTAACCAATATGTTTTCAACATATGTTCTCCATGTATTAACATGTTGTATAATGATCTCTGATGATTTACTCTGCTTAGTACTTGATATGTCATATTATTAAAAAGAAGTATACATGTTATTTTTACTTCATAAATGTTTATTTAATAATTTTACCCTCTGAGGAAAACATTAGCTTCTCACAGCATGACACATATATTCTTACAAGATGAACTATAATTATTAATAGACAAACAAAATATTGCATGTAACAATGAATGTAAATGAAAAAGTTGTGTACATAAATGTTTGCATGTGCATGATGATAGAAGGACTTGGCGTATTAGTTGAGGATGCTAATATATCATCACACAATGTCTTCTCTACTAGCACAAATAACAGTTAGATAATAGTGGAAATAATACCCAAACTCCACCATGCATATTGTGTATGTATCGGGCAGAGATGAGCACGAGTATTTTCCAGCTCAAATAATACAAGACATGTTCTAGGATCCACTTATGCCGACTGAGTACATATTCTTCAGGAGTTAGTCAGGCTACGTTTAAACGGTGCCCCAAAAATGGATGTATTAATATAAAATATAAAAGAAATAAGTGAGAAATATTAATTTCAGTAAAAACCTAAATTAAAATGTAACCATATAGATATAATTTCTTGCATATTTTAAATTAATAACAAGCATAAATAATACTAATATTTTTTTTAGTACCGTGATTTAAGATTGTAATTATCCCACTGAGTTTTTTAAAAAATTATTACATTATTATTTAAATAATATAATAAATGATTGAACACTGCTATTATCAAAATCCAAAGAAAATTGGAGGATGAGTGTTAGGTAGTCGATAACCAATATAGAATTTTTGTAGAAAAATCATGCATCAATCCTTTATGTCATCCTGTAAATGTTAGGGTGTCCTCTAAAAGTGACGTTTTGCGTGACCTAAATACGATGAAAACTATGCAAGGAGTGTTGCACAGACGCCCGTGTATAG
>NEWO01000016.1:1614172-1635628 GCA_003013225.1 Phalaenopsis aphrodite
TTTGAAAATACGATAGACTTTAGTGATCTTAATATCATTAATAATATTAACATTAATATATATATTTACAGTTGCATGAGTAAAAAGAAACTTGACAAGGCTTTAAAGAAAATAAAGAGTAATAAATAAATACGACCTCATGGTATTCCAATAGAAGTGTGAAAATATTTAGAAAATTTGAGAATTTCTTGATTTACTAATTTTTTTACTATTATTTTAAAAACTAAAGATGTTTGAGGAGTGGAAGAGTATTTTGATCCTTATTTTTAAGAATAAAAGGGATGTACAAGAACGCGCAAATTATAGAGGAACGAAATTAATGTGTCATACATTAAAATTATGAGAAAGAGTAATTGAACATAGGTTAAGACGTGATACAAAAATTTCTCAAAATTAATTTCGATTTATGTCGGGCAAGTTTACTAAGAAAGTTATATATTTATTAAGATTTTTGATAGAGAAATATAAAGAGAATAAGAATGATCTAAATATTTTTGCTGATTTAGAAAAAAACTTATAATAAGGTTCAAAGAGAAGTTCTTTGGAGAGTTGCAAAAAAGAAAGATGTTGATATGCCTTATATTTCAAGTAATGAACGATATGTATACTAGAGTTGTTGCTTGTGTTCATAAAGAAAGATGATTGACTAAGTATTTTCCTATTTCAGTTGGATTACATCAAGAATCAGTTGTAAGGCCATATCTTTTTGATTTAGCTATGGATGTTCTTACTTGACATTTGCAAGAGGATGTACCTTGGTGTATGTTTTTCGATGATGATATTCTTCTTGTGGATAAAACTGGAAAAAAAGTTCAGAATAATGGTCGAATTGTGTGATAGTAAATTATAGCTTAGAGTTAAGGGAAAATTTTATGAGATGGTGGTGAAACGTGCAATGTTTTATGACGCAAAATATACATCGTTCAATGCTTTATGATCCATCTGATGGTGAAACGTGCAATGCTTTATGATCCATCTGGTGGTGAAACGTGCAATGCTTTATGATGCAAAATATTGGCCTGGATCCATCCATACATACATACATACATATAGTTTGCATTCGATTGCATGTTGGATGTTTGGCATTGTTTTAAAGAGCTTTCACAATTCTCATCAACCATATTCAACTGTGAGTGAAATTTATAAAAAAAAACTCTCATTTAATATGCTTAGGTGTCCCAATTATGAAAACCAGGAATATGAATATTTTTTCAAAAATAATTCAAAAGCTTCTTTAAAAAAGTATATAGGCGATAAATCATATGCATAACTTTAATTTTATACAAAACCAAAAAGTTGGGTACAATGGACACAAATGTAAAAACATGCACGTGCAATATCAGTTAAATATGAATTTTAAGGTAATATATATAAAGTATTTTTGGAATATGGCAATATACTTTCTTTAGGCAATACAACTATTGGGTAAATACCAATTATGGTTAACGTAAGCCCTTCAAATAAAAAAGTCTAAGAATATGACGAGCAGTTTCTAGTTTAGTAAAGCAACAACTAAATAATATCTGCTTAATAATTTCTTGTGTTATTGGAAAAATTCATACTTATCAACTCAGAAAATTCAATCAGTCAGAAATCCCAATGGAGTAAGATTATTCACTTGTTATGGTTATCAAGTCAATCATGTTACCATATAATTCAATAATGATACTCATTTTACAGTCATAATCATCTTTATAATTAACCTTATGGCCCTTAGCCTAATTAGAAGAATTTTTTAAGTTAAGAATATAGAATAGATTACAGTAGATAAATAGATATTAATCTTTCTTAAGTTATATATGACTGTCTGATTGATTCTTATTGACTTACATAATTGTGCTATATCCAAATAAATTATGCAAGATTTCATAGCTTTCTTTCCCTCAAATAAAATTATTTAAACAAACATTGTTAACACTTTACTTTTCCAATTTTCAAATAAAATATCTGGTGCAAAGGCAAGGGCATCTGTCAGCACAATAAAACTTATTTGCTGGAAAAAGAAATGCAGCTTGTGTGATAAATAGGAGCATTTAATAGTTTCATATTGCACAATTAGCAAAGGAATTAAACATGCCATAATAGCCATAAGAAGAAGATAAAGGATAACAAAATAATAGGGGCATTTACATGCATACCACTCAATTCCCATGCATTAACATTTGTAACACCTAAGCTTTACTTTTTTACATTTATACAACCCAAATCTTTCATATTACATAAAAAAAACCACCATTTTAGCTTAAAAAAATAAAATAAAAAACATGTTTTCATGCACATATAAGGTGGTATGTATGTAAAAATTGAAGTTTAGGTGTTAGATATCTAAACACAAAACAATCGAGTGGTGCGTATGTAAAACTTCCTAAAAAAATTATACAACTTACTCGTTAAAATCACGTTGTGCGTCGAAAAAATGTACAGGAGTATCCAGGCCATTGTCATATTCAAATGCAGCTTCAAGGGCTTCAAGAAAGTGAAACCTCTAGAAATAAAAAAGAAAAAATTTCAATCACACGAAAGATTAGGCATAACACTTGTACTAATGATATCGCCATCATTAACCAAATGGATAAGAAAATTCATCAAGAAAATAGTTTGCATATGTTAAATAAGAAATAATGATGGGTCATTTACATACATACAACCCAATTCTTATGTAGTACATATCTAACACCAGAACTTTACTTTTTACATTTATACCACCAAAATCCTTCACATCATATAAAAAATACCACTATTTAACTTCCAGAAAGTGAAATACACCTTTTCATACTTTAAATTTATGTAAAAAATGAAGCTTAGGTGTTAGATATATCAATACATAGGAATTAAGCGGTATGAATGTAAATCTTCCAATAATGATATGGTCAAACAGAGGTGATATTCCAATCTGACTAAACAAATTGAAAGGAACCCTTATGAAAGAGAATTAAAGCAATTAATAATTTTCTAGAAGGATCAACAATAGGTAAGAAATAATGAAATAAACATCTATTTAATGCTAATCACACTAATAAACATGAAAAACTACTGGTGATTGTTCATCAGTTAAAAGGTTGTTTTGTGATATAAATGACACATTTAGGCTGCTGGTAAATTTTAGGGAACTTTGATGTACTCAACAAATTGTTGTGGCACCCAAAAAATGCAACTATATTAAGAAAATATCCTTTGAAAACAAAGTCATAAAACTCCGACAGCAAAAACAATGGATTCAATTATCAAAAGGGAAATATAAACAACAAATCAAAAAATAAGGTTGTTATCAATCCATTACATAATATGCATATAGAATATTATTATGGATTATTTTAGCTGTTGTGCATTATTTCTAGCATATTTACTTGTTTTTTATTGCATCTAATTTTCACGAAAAGTAGGCAATCATTAGAACTATTTTTTATTTTATTTAACAACAATAATAATTATATAAAATACGAAATCCTCTAGAATTTCAAACCAATGGTCAAACTCCCTCCCTCACACTCTAAAAGAATAGAGAGTAAATAGAGTGTTGTATATTCAAATTACAGTGTGTTCTAAATACATATGGATCATTTGGTCGTCTATAAAGTAAATGAAGGAGAATTTTTTTTTCCTTTTTTTTTTAAAAAAGGCAACCAAAAGAAAAAAAAAAGCAGCAGATTCTAAATACTTGAGAGTTATATGGTTATCAGTAAAGTAAATATAGAGACATTATTTTTCCTAATTACTAGTTATATAGCATGTAAGTTTTATAAATTTACATATTTAATATTTAATACACATTTATTTAAATAAATTTTATAATAAAATTACATTAAAATTAATTTTATTTTAAATTAATTAATTTTATTGATCATTTTATATAATTTTAAAACTTGGGAGTAGCATAAATAAATATAAAAATTTGATTTAGAATACAATCGAATTAGTAATTCATATATTATTCCTCTCTCAAAATAAATTTAAAAGTAGGTCGCAATTAGATATTAATGTGCAATCGTTACTATGCAAGCTTATACAGATAGTTTCTTAATTTCTCGAAAATCAACTTCAAAGAAAAATTACAAACGAAAGAAAATTCATTGAAATGAACAACATCAAGATAAAATTTTCAAGAATAGTAGAGTTGAGAAGTACGGTTAAACAATAGCACAATAGCGTTGGCATCTGTCCATAATTTCAATTAAATTCTAATTGATATGCTGTATTTTTCACAAGTTTATAGAAAGAATATGGAGAGTGGCAAATCAGGCACAATGTTGCTATTTTCCACATAATTTGTTTATTTCTTCACAGAATTGAACCAGTTTGATATCATTGGAAAGCTAACAAAATTTATTACAGCTTTTATGCTAATCATTCCAACCAAATTCGAGAAGATACCCTATAGTTCTCAAACACATTCGCAAAACCAAAATCGGACTTGGAAAAGCCAAACTTATTTCACTATTTCAAACATAACGCGCTCGTTTCTTGACGGAATTGAACTATTTTGGCATCACTTGAAACCTAAAAAAAGTTATTGCAACTTTTATGCTAATCATTTTTGCCAATTTTTTAGGACACAAGCTACAAGTTTTTACAGGGATTCAAACAAACAAAAATCTTCCCTGAAAAATCTGACCCTATGTCACTGTTTCAGGCAGAATGTACTCGTTTCTTGACAGAATTGGATGATTTTAATATGATTGAAAAGCTAACGAATTCTCCACAAATTTTATATCATGCATTCCAACTAATTTTGAGAAGAATCACTACAACAAATATGTTTGGAAAAAAGAAATCTACATTTGGAAAAAAGAAATCAATAATTAGTCAAATATCTAAAAAGAATAATAGCATTCTAGTATTAGCGTTATCAATCATTCCTTGCACAAATCATGCCTCGCATTGAAGTCTCATTCTACAACACCATGAAAAATCATTCTGGTTGTCAACTACATATCATAGCTCATAACTACTGATTCAATGCTCGATAAAAAAAGATAAAGTAAACATTTATAATAGCATAAACAAACAAAGCATTTGTAGTACGTGACAACACTATTTCAATTAACAATACCTTCTGAATGTTCATCGCATCCAAAAAATTGACATATAAACAAAACATATATTATCTAAATGGCCTACTAGGCAAGAGCAAAATATCAATATAGAGAGGACATTGCAGTACAAACCAAAAGCTCATTGTCCAAGAGTTGGTTAAAAAAAACAACTATGAACAATCATAATCCATGAAAGAGGTGGCATTAAAACGTCTGTGATAACTTCCTATCTAAACTTAGCAAATCCAATATTCTATGCAGTGGCAGAGGAAGCAAAACTCTGTTATCCCCACAAACATCATTAATCATTTCCATAATACTTTAGAACACGCACAAGAAATAAATAATCTAATGAGCTTTAAAATTACAGGCTATTGCATCCTAGCAAAACACATAAATACTTCGTTCTACGTTTCAATCAATCACCAGAAGACAAACAAAAAAAATTAATAATCTAGTTAAGCATTAAAATGATGCTCTATTGCATCCATCAGCCACAAAAAAACACTATATAGTTTAACATTTCATCAATCCTATGTAAAACGAAAGCATAACCCGCCATCCTCCTTCAGCTTCTATTTTATTTTTCAACATATGTTTAGTCCTTTGATGACATGCTCCCGAATGTCTCTCGGTGCACATTTGAAGATCCAGGATACTCACTAACATTCTAGCAACATATTATTCAGTTAAATAACCACCATCCAATATAAGGATTAATTTCACAATTTAATGAAAAGGGAATTACAAATTATGCAGTTACAATAACAATTCGACCAAAAAAAAAAAACATACAAGCCCCCAAACTAAATTTCATCATTTGTAGCTCAGTTCTGGATCAAGCTCAAGTTCAAACATCTGAACAGTATATAGTTGCTAACAACACTAGACATTGAGATGAAATTTTAATTTGAATTCCTAGAAAAAATTGCATAAAGCTAAACATCACAATAAACTCCTTTTTTCCCCCTTTATATTTTTCCATGTTCCGTATGCAGATTTTACTTTTCTGCAGTGTTCACTTTCCTAGTTAAATAAGCTTCATATATCTCCACCACAAGCCGGGGATCCTTGTCCAAAAGCTCCTTGTACTTCTTTTTCAATTAATGCAGATATGTTCTCTAAGATTGAAAACGAAGCAGTTTCAATCAATTGCTTGGCATGGTGCTGATGAGCGAAGGTACAGCTTGCAATGGCATTCTCATTCTGTGCTTCGGAAATCATAAATTTTCTCGCAGAAAGAATTGAGATGTTTCACTTGGTATTTCTTGGCAAGAACCAATAGATCAAAAGCCATCTGCTCATCAAGTAGAGCTTCTGCAGTGTACAAGTGCGTACAAGTACTAGACCAAAGAGTGAAGAAATTCATAGGAGACATTATAGATTTTAATCATGCAGCTATTGTTCTCTTCAATCTGGGTCTCCAGCATTTCTTCAAAGACAGGAGACATGCTAATCTAACAAGGACGGAGGAAGGTGCGACTAAGGCTGGTTGGATCTACCAAGCGAAGGGTATTGAGTGTACTAAGGGCTGTGAATTTCGGCAAAGGGCATAGGGTAAAGACTGCAAAGGGTTGAGATTCAATCTCAAGTACTGTCCCCTCAAGCGGAAAGTAATGGAGGGATCTACAAAGGCCAGTGGAGGAGGGCAACATGTGTATTTGAGGCCTGCAAAGGCTACCAAAATAGTGGAGAACAGATGTCTTGAAGTTCAAAGGCTACGAAAGGGGGTCTTGCGACGAGGAGCAGAAGGCTTGAATGCATACTGGATTTGTGAATGCCTGAGAGCTGTAGGGTAATCCGAATTCGCTCGAATCAAGCAGGTTTTAAAGCCATGTAGAAACACTCTCTCCATTTATTAAGAATACCTCAAAAAATATCATGCATTACATTTACTTTGCCCCAAACAATAAAAAAGTTAAAATACCAAACAGCCCTAAAATCAAATGCATATTCAATGAGAACTAAGAATGTAAAAATAAAGAAAGATTCATCAACAAATGCCCATAATCAATAATCGCACAAAAATTATCATTTTTTACATCAATTTTGTTGTCAGAGACATTTCCTAGAATTTTTCACCATGTATATTTTTCATTCCACATCCTCCAAATTTTTATTTGCTTCCTCATCAAAAATACATGTTGCATTTGTGTTTACCACCATAAGTTCCTCTTTCATGGCAGTTATCATGAAAGTTCAGAAATGTATGGTAATAGATGAATCCAAAGTATCTATCTACGTTGTCTTTCCTTGCCTCAAAAAACACATGCTCATGATTTAGGAGATAATAACCAAATTTCTACCACTATCTCCTCTGTAGGCACCAGATTTTGAACAAATGTTTCTTCCACGAGTCTTTATGGGAAGAATTTTATTGTTCAAGGGGAGTTGATGCAGTAGGAGACATGAACCAAAATAAATTTGTATTATTTTAGCTATTTTGAATTATTTATAACATTATTGTTTTCTTCTTATTGGATTTAGTTTTGACAAGAAAAAAATCTAAAAACATCCTTTTCATTAGAAATATTTTTATTTTATTATGATAGGATTTTATTGAATTAAAAATTAAATCAGTTTGAATTATCGATTTAACCTGATTTATATAAAAGAGGATAGGAAATATCATATTTATCACCATTTGATGAATTAATTAAAACTAAGCCACCTTTTCCTCATCCATTGTCATTTCCATCTCTCCTTACAATTTTTTTTTTCACTTCCCAATTTGAAAAAAAATTAGAACCATCTCCTTCCTGCATGAATCACCAATCCTAAAACTTGGTCTCCATTTTCTATAGTTTTATATTGCCAATTTCTTCTTCCTTTAACAGCTGAAATAGTTTCAAGTTGTTTCCATGCTTTTATATTGATATTAATTGATTAATCAATTATAAACTATTTATGATTAGTAAAAATCTTATAATTATATAAAAAGTTTGCACTTTATGCATGAAGCTCCCACAATACAAGGTATCGGAAGGGAATGTTGTACACTTGTGTACAGTCTGCAGAGAGATTTTCATAAATTAAAATATGAGACCTTTAGGATACAATAAAAGCAAATTAAACATTACATTAGGGCCTTCCTATGTAAAATCTTATAAGAATATAAAAGCAATAATATATTCATTTTAGACATTTTGCAAGCTCATATAAATGTCAACATTTTTTACAAAATATCACTCTTGTAGCAATTGAAACAATAATTTTAACATGATTTGGCACAAAAGTCATCAAATTTACTCAATAACACAGCATCAAAAAACTTTGCATAACACATCACAGTAAAAGACAGCAATGCCAAACAATTTTTTATTAGTACACAATTCTTATGTATTTACATATCTCACACTTAAACTTCTATATTTACACGTGTAACACTCAAATCTTTAATATCACATAAAAATAAAACTACTACCACTTTTTAAAATTAAAATACACATTTTCAGGTAAAAGTTTAAAGCAACAAAGTGCTATGTATGTACATATGAAAGTTTAGGTGTGAGATACATGAATACATAAGAATTGTATGCTACATATGTAAATTTCCCATTTTTATTTTTAGGGCTTGCTGGGACAGTCATGAAGATGAACAGGCATTAAAACTTGAGGTTATTATGACGCAAAGGATAAGAAATTCACAGGTAATATGGCATAAATTAAACAATACAAATAAATAAAATAAAATACTTATAGCACAACTAATTCACTTCAGGTTGGGATAAATTCCATTCTTGTAGAAAATGCCACCAAATGTCAAATAAGAATGAAAATTTTCATTTGTGCTTATAAAAACAATGAAGAAACAAAAACTCACTGCAAAAAAAGTTTGCAAAGTATCGCATTTTAAATTGATGAAAAATATATAAAATTACCTCTTCCAAACTCATGGTAGGCCTACTAATGTTTCTTCTTAAACGGCCAGCTCGATTTTCTGTTCGTGATCGTGAAGTCTGCCTTGTAGATGAATGAGTAAATATTGGTCTTCCCAACAAAGGAGGAAGGGAGGCCTCTCTCTGAATATCATTACAATAGATGAATACATTATTAACAAATATTAAAAAAAAATGAGCATTCAAGTTTTCCTAAAATGAGTTGGGAGAATGAAAAAATAAAAAATCAGCCTGCTATCATCAGAATTCAGTTAAAATAGGAAAATCAAATTTAAAATAGATTAATCGCCGCTAATGAGCACTAACTCCATGGTGCCTCAAGAGTTTAAACGACAGTTGTAGGCACTAACTGAACGCCTTAAGCCTTCAATAGTGATTCATATTTTTTTAAATAAGAGCACCTTGGAGTGCCTTAATGGCACCTTTGCTCGCTAAACAACACTTTGCATTATTGCAATCTCAGGCAATTTTCTAAACTCTTTTCGCGTATTTTTTTCATTGTCTGACATATCATGAGAATTGTTAAATACACAAACTAATATAATTTTACATATAACATGTGGGAGGGGATGTGTTTACACTGGAGAAGGAAGCAGCCTGAGATATTTTGCAATCCAGGAGAAGAAGGCGAAGGGCTGAGGATGGCAGTTGATTCCCTTGCAGAAAATCCACTGGACCTCATATGAGGTATGGTGATGTCTCTATTAAGAAGAAGAGAGGGAGGTAGGCAATAGAAGACATACAAAGAAGGTGGAGTATATGGTTTGGTTTTGTATTTTGTAGCCCACATCCAAAGTGGCATAGTGCAGTAAGTGGAGGAATCCAACTTGAAGGCAAAATGTACAAAGTTTAGGGAATGCCCGCCTCATCATACCAAGAAGAATGGGCATAGGAGTAAGGAAGGAGAAGAAAGGAAAGGATTCATCCTTTTCGGACATGCATTTAGCTTGAATAGCGTGGAGCAAAAGTTTGAGAAAGATGTTCCCTATGTATTTGGAGCAAAAGCATTTATAAAGAGAAGGTTTTCCTCGAATTGGTTGTTTTAAAGAGATGTTGTAATGTCTTTGAAGTGAAGTTCAATCCTTTTCATCCTTTGTCAAGATTTGTAGTTATTCATGGAGGGCATATGAAGCTCACCTATGGACTTCGGGTAGGACATGAGTCTAACTGTACTATAACTAGATCACTAAAGGGCTGTTTGGCTACAATGAAGATTTAACTAAAGTTGGTTATACTAAATCCTAGAGGGGGGTTAGATCCTAAAAATTTTTCAATATGATAGAATTTAAATCCAATTAAATCCTGATGAACTGTTTGCAAACTTAGGATTTAAGTTTGTTAGTTTAAGTTGAATTTAGATACTAATCTTTAATGAATGATTTGAAATAAACTGCAGAAATAAAATATGATTGACATTAAACATTTTCACAATAAGCTCAACAATTCGATTAGAGTCATCTCATTCGTGACAATTTAAATTAAAAATAAAGTCTTTATTACATAGAAGTCCATAAAACAAAGAACATTGTGAGTATCTAAAAGCCAAAAAAAAAATAGGCCACATTCTTCTATTATCATGCAAATAATTAACAAATGATCACGTCCAGTGGCGTATTAACACCATTTTCTGTGAGCATTTTTTATCAAAGAAATTCAAATAGAGTTAGTTTGAATTAAAAAATCCAATGACCAACAAGTGCATTCCCATACATTTGCAACAAATAAATGCCGCCCTGCATCCCCCTTTCCCCAATTGATGCATGCATGTTGTGGTTTTCATCATTAGCAGTTACATCAACCAGCTTGCTATCATGTTACATTTCAATATGAGACATATTAAATAAAGGTCACCGCCATGAAAAAGCCAAAAAAATAATACAGTGCTGCTCAAGAGGACAATATTCGCTTGGACATTGATCGAAATTATTGCATATGAGCTAGCAGTTAGAATGTTTTCTTACAAATGTAAGATATTCTTTTGAAAATATAATGTAACTGGGCATGATGGTAGTTGTGCAACTCATACGTTACTTAATATTTACAACATGTGCCTCCTCTGCACTCGCTCAAATGATAACAATATTCTCGAAAGGGAGTCATAAGTTTATTAGTGTTAGTCATACCCTGAGTCAACTAGATAATATAGTCCTTCAAATACTTGAAATGCTCCCTCCACTAGCCATCATAACATCCTCATAACTGAGGCAAATCCCTCCCACTATACATGATGTAGACTGGGTTGTAAACGAGCCGAGTTTGAGCGAGCTCAGGCTCAGCGCGTGTTCGGCTCTTTCGAAATTATTTGTGTTCGAATTCGGCTCGTCTTCGAAACCGGCTCGTGAGCAGTGTGTTCGTGTTCGGGTCGAAATTGACTCGTTAAAATTAAACTAAAAAAATAGATATAGAGTGTTGGATTTGAACCTAGACCAAATGTATGCAAAAAAAAGTAGCATAACCACATTACCACAATAACAATTACTATTTAAACTTAGATATAAATATATATAATATATTATTAATAATATATGTAATATATTATTATATAAATAATTATATCATTTTTTATTTCGAGCTAAAACGAGCCGAACACGAGCGAATAAAGAGTTGTTTGTGTTTGGCTCGTTTATAATTCGAGCTTTAAAAACTTGTTCGTGTTCGGCTCGTTTACTTAACGAACGAGTCGAACACGAGCTACTTTATGAGCCGATCACGAGCTGCGAACAACGAACTTTTTTGACAGCCTTAATGTAGACAAATTGGCGACCAAACGAGACCGCCACCAGCACATTTCACAAAGTGAATCCCTTTCTATTTCAATATTGATTTTGCAACCCTTGACCAACAATTACAAGTATATGTGTAATATTTATTGCCCCGACCATATTGCTAAAGAATGGATAGAATTATGAATTTGCTATTTTGTAAGAATGACACACAACTTCGATTGGAGGTAAATTAACAAGCTCATCCGTCAATAACATAATTACTTGCAAGATATGGTTGAAATACCAACAAAATGTTTCCAATACATTTTGGATAAACTCATGCAATTGTCTATAACTATGGGCACATGCAACAACTCTAAGAAATATCTTGAAGTGTTTAGTTGTAATCTTTTTTTTTTCCTTGTCAATAAATAGTTCATGACTAATTAAAATATCTTAAAGCTACACAAATGCTACTAATGGTAGCGTAAATTTATTGTAGGAGGGCAAATAATGATCAACCAAAATATCACGTAAATATTCATGTCCGGTCTGCGAAGGAATTTCTCTTCATCTAAAGAACTATGAGCGTGTTGACATCAACTCACAAGATAGCGACAAAATAGATGAGTAAGACTATATATAAGAAGGTTACCAATTTTATTTCATCCAATCTCATCAACTAATACAAAGATGTGTAACTCTTCATCCCAACCCCAATCACTCCTATTGGACAAATTGGAACATCCCGAAGTCGGCCATAATGTTTTTAAACCTTGTCATAACTTCCTTTGTGTAAGATGTGTCTAATCTTCAATTTAATGCACCACAAATTCTTCCAGAGTACACCATTGGTTATATTTCCATACAGATACTACACCATAATCAATTTTCCGAGTACAACATTATGTTGCTCGAGCCACCATAGCGTCCAGGTCAAGCTCTTTATTTCACCAACATGGATCGGTGAACCTCATTTGTAGCATATTGCAAACTCGAACTAACATACCATATTGACTTGCACTTCAAAATTTTCTTCATATCTAGTATTAAGTTTGGTGATTCACACAATAAATGATATTAAAAAAAAAGAAATAATACCACAGAATAACTATACTAAAAAGTTATTCTAAGGTGTGTAAATTGACCACATAACAATGTACAATTTTTGTGCAATAAAAAATGTCACTTTCATCTAAATTTTTATTAATCACACATTTGGATGTATGTGGTAAGTACTACACATTCATAGATTCTTAGTTGCTAATATTTTCATGTTGGACAAGGCTACATCAATATTTTGTTTGACTATTAGGTTAAAGAAAATTGATTTTCATAATCGCATCGACGGTCGCTTTGCTCAAGTTATATAAATAAATTTCTTAGGTGCTATTAACATTTCGGAGCTTGAATCAACTTTTGAGTCATATATTTTCAGGTGCCCTGGTTTTATAGAAAACCATTGTTTGAATGATAAGATTGTATTTGAAAATTTTGAGTGTAGGAGAGATGAAATAGTAGATTAATTTAACTAATTTCTGCAAATTCTCAATGAGCTCATTATAAGAATTTTTGTTTTTTCTTTAGCTTTTCTTCAATACAAATAAGAAAAAGGTTTATTTATTTAGTGGCCAGAATAATAAAATTAAAGGAAGATGGATCTATCCTTGTTTTACTAAAACAAACTATTAAAAAATTATTGTACAAAGCAAAGCAAGAAAGCAGACAAAATTCCTCTCATCTTAAAATTGCTTTTAGAAAATAGCATGAAATGCTACATGTATAAAACAAATCCCGGCCATTTAAAAGTTCTTATGCATGAAAATAAATTGCAATGACCTTAATTAGTAATTGAACTATATAATGAGGAAGCAATATTAGTGTAAACAATTAAAAGTTTTATTGCATTGATCAAAACATAAATTTAATAAATTTGAAATCCATCATAATAAAAAATTTGATAAAAATATCCCAAGCAATTTTTTTCTCAACCAACTACTAATTGCATTAATTAGCATTTTAATTGAATGTAGTTTTAGACACTAAATAGGACGCAATGGAGAAAAAGGATTCATGTGGCCGACCCCACGTAGTGGGATTAAGGCTTTGTTGTTGTTGTTGTTGTTGTAGTTTTAGACATTTCATTGTTGACCAACCAATAAAAATAATTCCCCAATTAATAGAGAAGTTAGCAGGCCATTTTCTTTGAAGAGAGGTTCATACATTTTATGCATTTTTTAAATGATTTTATAAATAATGTGCCCTAGTAAAATATATTATGCTAACAAAAGTGAATTTCCTAAACAACTATCAAGTAAAATGATGATAAATAAGTTGACCAATGGCATGGATACTTGTTCTACTTCAACCAACAAGCAATCATTCACACATAATATTGCTAAAAAAATCTTAATACAATAAATATATTTGCTCGTGACATCGGTGTAATAAATTAAACTTATTCTTAACTAGGCATTCTATTGAATAAGTTAAGGCAGTATTGTTAAGAATATGAATTAAGCCACAATTTAAATATGAAAGGAGTAATTTAATTGATTGCTTTATGAAGCATTAACAGCTTTCTAATAAAAGAATTGCTTAAAAATGTCCTACAATAATTCAAAATGACATGCTTACACTCAAGATTAGTTTCAAATATCTTTAATTCTTAAATAAACCTTTGGAAGTTAACATTCATCCAATTCCTTAGTTTATATTCTATTATCATGTATGCATCAAATGAAAAAAAAGAGAGGATATACTTCATTTTTTTGGATGATGGAAATATTAGAGGTATGATTATATCAATGTGAGTTCACAACATCCTACAAATCAAACACAATTTCAAAGTATTCAGTTAGGAAACAAAATCTGAAAAATGAGGGTACTGCATATGTTTAAATCACACTATAATTAGGTAATAATTATCAAAGACATACAATTTAAAAATGATATACATAGAACTGAAATCATATTACTAGTTAATTAATTTGAGATTTCATAACCAAAATAATAAAAAAATTTGACATTTATTAGCTTTATCCTTAAAGAAACATTGCTAACAGTATGTTATTCTAAAACATTGATGCATGCAGGAAAATTTCAATATTCAAAAGAATGAACAGTGACCGAAACTTCAGCAAAAAAAAAAAAAACATAAAATAAGACAAATTTTATTAATAAAATGACTATCTTCAGACTTAAAAACAAAACATGAAACCATCCCTATCGTCTTCATAGTAAGCCCTATCATAATTGAGACCGGATAAAGCATGGTTGATATTTTATTGGCATCGCTGCAACTTGTGTAGAGCAATTTAGATGTGAAAAAGATTTTTCAAAAAGAGAATACAAACATAGAGTAGTGCCACCTGTGAACAAAAAAAAATGTACATTTTTCATATCATAGCTGCCGACTCACTAACATCTCATTTTTTTACAATTCAATGAGGTTCATATTTTGCATGTGTATTCTAAAAAGAAGTCTCTAAGGCTAAAAAAAAGGTAAAAATTCATTGGGGAAGTATTAATCAAGAAAGAAAGAGGAGGAAAGTCCACAACCAAATTCAATCCATGCAACAATTAACTTCTCAAAATTCCAATCAGTTCATCACGCAATACTGAAGGGCAAGCCTCAAAGAAGTATTTACACTTTCCAATGGGGATCAATAAGTTCATTTTCAACAAATTAATCCCATCAGGTAAATTTTAGCTTTGAAATCAAAGAAAATTAATCAAATGACAAATCCACAATAATCAAAGAATGTATCAAAATTTTCATCATAAAGAAATTGAAAATGCCTTTTCAAGCTTGGACTGATAATCAAACCGAAAAAAAAGTATAAACTTCCTATATACATATCTTTCAGCTCATCCAGAGTAACATATGTGAATATTGGTTCAAGTATTAAAGCAAGACAAAGGCGCTCTTTTAGAACAGCATTCATCATCATCATTACGAATACCCTTAATCCCAAATAGTTGGTATCAGCTCTTTTCCTGATAACATCGGAATCTTAAAATTGGAAAATTAAAGATCCACTGATAAGATTCTTGCAATACATGAATGCCTTGCCACTCCTATTCAAAATCCAAACCACATTAAATCAAAATCGCACATCCAAAATATTATGAAATCGCTATATACACCTTGACGGATCTTACTAAAAATATGAGAAAAAATGTTAAATACCTAAAGTGTGAAAAATAATGGGTTAAGTTCACTTTTGCAATTTTGGCAGAGAGATGGATGCTTCATCCAACAATTTTGATGAAGAAACAAACGCTCGATCTGGCAGTTGCGAGTTACGCGAAGTAGTCTTAGGGCAGAGGAAGATGGCGTTATATTATAGAGCAAGGTAGGTATGTAACAACGCCACCCTTATAAACTATCATCTCCAACGCAAATTGAATATCCACCGAACCACTGGATTTCATAAATCCTAGATTTATGGAAAAATGTGGTTGACACGGGATTTAAATTTGGGAAGAATTTATTTTGTCCAAAATGAGTATTTGGCAGGACTTAAGCTTAAATCCCGCACAAATAGTGCTTAAATCTAATAACACCAAAGGCATTGTTGGCTCTGGCAGTAGTGGACACCAATTAAATATCATCTCAGAGAGATAGTTGAAACCTGGAGGTGAAGCAAGACTTTAGTGAAAGTCCACCAAATTTAGATGCTTGTTCGCTCATAATTAGATTTTAACATTATAATCTTCAAATCTAATATCAAAATCATCCATAATCATCAACAATTTAATATTAGCGATATGAATGATTTCAAGGCTTCAAAATTATTTGGTCCTCAAATAGATTGAAGGAAGTTGGGATTTCAAAGCAGAGCATTTCAAATAGGTCAGGTTTAAAAACATGGATTCACGAATTAGCATATGTTGGATGGATTTGAGAAAAAAATATATGGGCAAAACTTAACCGTTAAGAGGGCTTTTATATCCTCTAATCATCCATAATTTTTTCAAAGTAATGAGCGGTTAAATTATTATGAAAATTATAGAAACTTGACCAATGAGTAACTTTTATGTTGTAGATCATAAATTAATAATGTGATTCAGTATTTATAGATGAATTAAAGCAAACGATACATAAATAAAATTAGGAAGAGAGTAGGGGTTGCAAGAAAACTCTCTAATTTTTTTAATATATATACAATTCCCACCAAGTTTTCTAAAAGATTGTTTTATCAACCAATGCTACAAAATCACATTTATAAAAAGTTATAGCCGCCCTAAACAGACACGTAATGTCATAAGTTGATTTTTAACACAGATTTTTTGTACAGGTGACATAACACATTCACATCTGTTTCAGCATTTTTTACAAGGGAAATCGCTAGTCCAGTTACAGCTATTTCCAAAATCAGATATTGTAAAGCAGTTTTCTTTCTACATAAAATTAAAAAAAAATCACCACTTAATGTAGCAACACAATCTACTCATCCAGTGACACTTCGAACCATACCTTTTCTTCATCGCTTTCCAGACCTGCCCAATGTTGTTAAATAAATTGTTCTGGACCTAAGAAAAATATCACCCTATTTGTATTCTATGTGGGTAATTAAGTTGATTTGTTGTTATGTTTTAGTTATTTTTTTTGAAGATTTTTTTATGAATTTTCAACTCTTCCACAATTTTGGCATTCTATTCATTGTTATAACACTTTACTTACGACACGTCTTGTATGAGTATTTATTTATTTGTGTACATGTTTTATCTAGCATGCAAATGATATTTTTAAATGCATGATGGTCACGGATTATTATGCTTGTCAAATATTAACCATAGCTTTTACATGACGCATTGTTATATGTGCGAATTTTGCAATATTTATTCAAAATTAACGAATGAGATTGGTTCCGCATCATATGAAAAGCATAAGGATCATCCCCTTCCCACAAGAATAATTCTATAGTCGGTTCGGCCGGGTCATTGTGTCAGAAGATAAATTCTGGCTTATGATAAAACCAGCCCAACTACTCAAAATTGGCAAATTATACATAAATAAACTGAGAAAATGATAATTTGACATCAAATACATGACATAGACATGTTATTAAAAATGGTAAAGGATGAATAGCATTTATCATAAAAAATAATAATAATAACCTCTATAGCTCCCACTGTTGGTGATTCCAGGTAGAATTGTTCTTGGAGCTGTCGAGCTAGTATCTCATCCGACTCAAGCTGCATAGATCTAGCAATAGATTCATCTAAACATTCACGGGTTCCCTCTTGGGTATTACTTTCGATTTCATCAATCTCTACAATTGGAGCTAATTCAGTATCAACTCTCACTAATTTCCGGCTTCTTGTTGATCGTTGGTATGAAGGTTTAGTGAATGTTCGATCATATGATATCCTCGGGCTATCAATGGTTGAACTCGAACATTCGCCAGCATTTGAGGGGATAAAGTTAATTTTACGTTTCCCTGTAAGCGGTGGAGCTTCCGAGTTCAATTTAAAACATTCTTGAACTCGAGTAATATTTCGTCTAGATTGTGAGGCATTTTCTTCGGGTTTGATGTCAATAGAAAGAGCATATTTTGTACTTTCACCCCTGGAATTAGATAAATGATGAGACATATTCTTGCCCTCAGAAATATGGGCAGCATGAGAAGGAAGAAGAGATGAACTTCCCAAATGCCTATGTTTTCCCTCACATCCATCAATCTGAATCCTATCAGTGTCATAATCCATGTCTGAAATGATGGTGACGTCCATTTGAGGCATCAAGCAAGATCTGCGAACATCATAAAGTATAGGTAAAAAACAAGATAATGATAGCAATAATGTTATATATATATATATATATATATATATATAGAGAGAGAGAGAGAGAGAGAGAGAGAGAGAGAGAGAGAGAGAGAGAAGTTAAATCACAAAATGGTCCCTGACTCATGTGGCCAATTTAATCCTAAAATTTTGTGATGCTCGAATGTGATCCCCCGAGTATTGAAATTTGATCTCAATTGATCCCTTAGAGATTGAAATGGGATCAATTTTGTCTAGTCCGGGGACTAAATTGAGACCATTTTTGCGTCGTTAGAAAAATTTCTAACGAGAGATAAATTGAGATCAATTTCCAACAGTAAGGGGACTAAATTGGGGCACCGCAAAATTCTGAACTAATTTGGCCACATCCAAGTAGTAAGAGGACCATTTTGAGACTTATTCCTATATATCTGCATATGCACACAACTATAATTACAGAAATGCATACATACATACATATAAAAAGGGATACTTTAAACCATTTGATAAACAGTTAACTGAAACAATTATAAATATCAAGGCATCTATAATTGAACAAAATGAATTTTTATCATAATAAGAAAGTTTAAGTTATCTAATTAATGGCAAGTTCAACCTCTCCTTTGAAACCAGGCAATCCAAACACTTTCAAAAGGGATTTTCATTGAAGCCTTAACATCAAGCATATTAGGCGCAAATGACATCATCCTAGAAATGTACTCAGTTTTAAAAAGAAAGGTAAGGTAATCAAACAAAGCATTTTGTGGCAAATAAAATCTATCAAAGCTGCTATAGGTTTTCATAACATTTCAAACATATGAGTTAGAAGAGTTCAATTAAACCACAATAAGATAGCAAAAACTACCTTAGACGATGATAAACACCCCATTAATATTAAGTATATCTTCATCCCACCTTCCTAAGCTCCTATATATATATATATATATATATATAGAGAGAGAGAGAGAGAGAGAGCCCAAGGGCTAATATATTAAAAAGAAAGAAAGATACAGATAAATTGTATGAGAGGGCCCAAGCATGCCACCCGACTCATACAGTAAACGCCACATGCAAATGCTTCCATAAAAATAAAAGAAAATACAGAAAAATACATGAGAGCCCAAAAACTAAAAGTGACAAAACACGTAGAATTAGGTAGCTAGAGAGCGACCCAATTTTGTCTTTCCTCTGCCTCTAGTAACAAATTCGTAAGATGAGTATCATTGTCAGTAGTAATTAATGTATCGTCCAATAACTTCCTAAGCTCGACTCGGCCTCCATTCTTCTTCTTCCTCTTAAAATAAATCTGTCAATTCTCATCCAAAGACTGACTCATCTGATCAGTAGATTGGTCTAAAGTGTGTCGGACATGTGTAAGTTGTTGAACATTGGAAGCATCTACTTTTGTACCAGTTGATCTTTTATTGGATTAAAGGAGCACTATCGTGTGTCTTCTTCAATAACAATGAGTGGTATAAACACGTTTGGATTAGTACAAGTAGTATGGAGAGATGTTTCATGAGACTCCAGAGTACCATGCTTCAATTCAGCAGCTAGAATAAATTGTTCAAAAGCAGGAGCATCCAGGGGTAGAACGACTTGGGTATGATGTTCTTCATGTGAAACAACAAAAATTTGAATAGGAGGGCCATCAGAAAATTTCTCATCAGGAACGACGTCAGTCAGATGAGCAAAGATATATGCGGTGTTGGAAAGAGGGTCAGATTGACACCTCCTCAGCAGACATGGTAGGTAGCAAGACGCCCACCCCCAATTCAGTACGAATAGATTTTTGAGCAGTT
Organism: Phalaenopsis aphrodite; assembly: GCA_003013225.1. NCBI lineage: Eukaryota > Viridiplantae > Streptophyta > Magnoliopsida > Asparagales > Orchidaceae > Phalaenopsis > Phalaenopsis aphrodite. The sequence continues at coordinate 1,634,383 of NEWO01000016.1, forward strand.
TGTTGATCTTTAGCAATATTCAGCCTTAGATGAGAATGAAAGCGATAGCAAATAGTAAAACTGTGGTCGAACATACTACAATGAGAGCAATAAGAAGCGTGCGGTTCAATTTAAACATTTTGTCAATACCCGTTGTGAGTGGATCAAATCCATACCTCATCCAGAGCTGGTTGGGTGATCTCTCTCTCAACTAACACACAAGCCACAAAGGGTCTGGTGACAGTAAGCGTAGGATTATCAACCTTGAGAGGCTACCGTAAGCAGTTGCTAAGGAGTAGAGAATTTTAAAGTAGAACAGGTGTAGTTTGAACCCCTGAAATTTTATCCAAACATGAATGATAGGGGACTGCTTCAAAGTCGACAGTCCACTTCAGGATTTTCATAAAACAATTGTCAATCTTGATTATCTTTCGAGAAAAAATACGAGTGTAATCCGCCTCATGAAATAATTGAAAAAGTATATATCGGTCGTTAAGTAAGTCAATACTCCATCTAGCCGATAGCTTTATAGCATCAAAATCTTTCCGAATGATCTCAAGTTTAAAGTGACCATAAAAAAATTCTCACTTGAGCAAAACACCAAGAAGACTTCAGAGTATTGGTTTCAACCTCAGAGAGAAAAAGAGCAGGTTTTCTTCTTTTTTTTTACCAAGCTTTTTAATGAAAGTGTGATCAACACCACCTTCAAGAGCCTCGTGGAAGGATTGTGGAACAATGCAGGACTTACTGATACCAAAACCAGGCTCTGAACCATAAATAGAGGCACGAGTAGGATTGTCGCCATCAAGTGCAGTGAATGAGAACAGAGCGTCGAGGCCATCTCCACCAAGCAAGATGACCACGGCTTGAGTCTGGAGCGGCGTGGCGAGCCTCGTCAATCTGTGACCGAGGAAGGAGACGACGTGCGAAGACTGCAAACAACGTAACCAAACCTCGTATCAAGAACGAAAGCTGTCTGCAAACGCTGACGAAACTGCGAGATGATGACGACGCGTCAAGCAGGAAGAAGACATCATGCGAGCTGTCTGCAAATGCCGACGAGGCAATCGGAAAAGGAGAAGGCTGGGTGCGAAGTTGTTCGTCGTCGAGCATGATGAAACCGTTCGTCGTGGAAAACGAAAAAACCGACAGAGTGAAAAGCCAAAAGATTCAAAGCCAGGAATCTCAAATAGGCAAAAACCCTAGCACAGTTGCACGTCACCAATTCTTTTTATATTATATACATATTATATATATATATATATAT
>NEWO01000016.1:1642561-1663185 GCA_003013225.1 Phalaenopsis aphrodite
ATATATATATATATATATACTCAATATGGGTGGGGATTTTTTCTATTCAAAATTAAAAAATAAAATAAAAATATTTAAAATTTAATTATCACATCATATATATTATTATAATTTAGCTCAACATAAGAATTTAAATAACTTTAATTTAAAATACTTTTTAATAAAATTTTATTGTAACATTATAAGTTAAGTTTGTACTTAAATTACATCTATTAATATTTTTTTTATTTATACCTAATAATGGGCCTTATAGTACAACACCAATTTATAACTTTTAATAAGTTTATTTAATTTTAATTTTTTAAAAATTTCCTTTGCAACTTATTGATTGAAAGTATAATACAAGGCCAATTATAGGTCAAATTCAAAATAGTGGATCTTATTAGTTCAAAAAATTTGTAAATAATTTCAATATCCCTAGCTTGGAAATCATGCATATCATATCACTCAAGTACATTGGCTATTTTTTACACATTCATCTATGAACCAACACTTGTCATAACATATGGATGGCATAGGCCACAATTTAAAAAATAAATTCAAACATATAAGAGTTATTCATCATATTATGCCATTATCTTTATTTTTTAAAATTTTATTTTTTATATTTATTTAAATAATTAAATCGATTATTACGAGGGGGCATAGGAATGAGAGATAGTGATTCGAAAAGACCACATTGTCATAGGAACATTGGGAAGATTCATCAAAATAAGTCAAAAAAAAAAAGAGAGAGAAGCACAAAAAAATTCTATGTACTCAAGATCCTATAATTTCTTGGTTATAAATGGTATTATCATGTCGTTATGTTATAATCTTTAGACCAATATTTAAGGAAATTCAATATAAAAATCTCATAACTCATGATTTCATTGCAATGATTTCGTATGTTTAATATCAATTTTAAACAAGCTTCCCTATTTATATGAAAGATTAACCAAATGAAACAGAGCTTTTATGAAACGTTATGGATTTGAAGAGCTGGATCACGACGTGAATCAAAGAAGCATCATCTTCCATCTTTGGGATCCTTGACTTTTCTTATTTGTGGAATGTGATTGTTTCTTAAAGTGCGTTTGGGACAGCTTGTGTGTTTCAGGATAAACAGCTTATCCTGAAATGCAGGCCGCGGGTCGACCCTCGTTTTCGGATAAACAGGCAAAACGAGCGATCCAAACAGTACAACGACGTTTTAAAAAATGTTTCCGCACTTATAAGCTGCCCCAAAGAGGCCCTTACTCTAAAATTATAATCAAGGCTAGTAACCCCATTATAATCTCACCAACTTTACATGTTAGGCAAATCTCTATTGATGTCCATTAGAGGTAGTTGCCCATTTTCTTCAAAAAAATTGTCATTTAATTTATCCTCAAGTATGAATAGTATGTCATTAAGTGTGTAAAACGTTTTCTACCTCATCATCCAATGTTAAAGGCTCTGATGGCTTTTTGTTGTGTAAATTCACCTTGGAGTAGATATTCATGTATGAGGGCAATATCAAGAAGTATAAATTATCTCAGATCTTCTTAAGTCACTGAATCATCTTCTTGCCTACAATAATTTCTTATAGTTCATTATTATTTGGCAATAAGATCTTCTCTTATGATTGATCTATCTTATATTTTGTTTCATAAACTATTGCATATTATCTCCATCATCATAAACATCTATTGTTTAAGAAATGCAACTTGATTAATTAAGGGGCCACCTGGAAACATTTTTATTTTTATTTTAAATTGAATTAAAACATATTTGGTTGTGGTTTTTATTTTTAAAAATACATAAAAAAACATCTTTTAGGTGTTTTGAGTGTTTTTAAAAACAAGTTGATTTATTTTAGAAATAAAAAGTAAAAACATATGAAAATTATATCAATCAAATATGTTCTTAAAAATAAAAAAAAACAAAATAAAAATCAAAACATAAAACCAAAGTGATTTCAAATAGGTCTTAAGTTACTAGAGGCTTTTGTTTGTGATGTTTATATATATATTTTTCCTTTTATCTTCTTCTTGAAGTATCAAAAGTCAATAATATCCTCCTATTTCATTATTGTGGTTTTTTTTTTTTTTTCAATAGCATGCACCTAAGTTCTACTAAAACCTAGTGTTATGATACTAAATGCTCGATGTATCACAACCAATAAAACATCAAGAAGTGATTCATATAACATATTGAGCAGACATTTATGGAGTTATATTACTAACATTGATTGCTATTTTGGAGCAAAAAAAATAACCATGTTTCATTGATAAAAATAATTATGTTATTATAAAGAATGAATATGAGGATGCATTCTTTTATTCCTTCCCTCACTATAATCCTTCAATGTCATATTCACTTTCTCTTGCTCCATATATATCTCATCTGATGTCTTTCTATATAAATATGGATGGTGGTGGTTGATTTTTTGGTGGGAATGACTTTGTTTTTGTAAAATCATATTGGTTGGAAAGATCAACTCAAATATATGTGCATCATATGTGTGTGAACTATTTAAAATCTAAATTAGAATATGAGGACTTCCCTGAAATAAGAATTGAGGACTAGTCATTGATGATATTGAGATGGAACTTGGGATATTTGATATATTTTAAGAGAAAAAAGTTGAAGTCCATAAAAATTAATAGAATTAAGATGAGCTTAAAAAGTTATTTGAAAGACTTTTATTCCAAGAGTTGAGTGGCTCTTTCATTGATAAAATTATTGTTGATCAATTACAGTGCCAGTTTGACTCCTATTGTCCAAAGTCATTGTCATCCAATTATAACTTCTACAATTTTAGCAATACTTAGTTGTAATAAACTTTTCATCTTTTTTTTTTTATTATTTTGACTAGTATCCCTCACCCGCATAAAGAGTTTTCATAAGAAAAATCATAGTATAGTGAGACTTGAGAGAATGAGATATCTTAATTAGAAATTTAGAGAAATGTATGATTGAAAAGAGGCTATTTAAGAAGGGGAAAAAAAAGCATCATCCATTTTTATATATATATAATTGCCTAATTGATTTTTACAAAAGAGCAACATCTTAACTTTAGAATAAATATTCAGACCACTTACCCAAATTGCTTGCTTAATGTATTAGACAACTCTTTTCCTAATGTCTAATAAGTGGTTTCTAGATCAATGAGTCGTCATTTAAAAAGCCTATATGCCCCTCATTTTTTATGCTAATTATAAAATCTCTTTCTATCTATGAGTTTATTCATAAGCATCAAATTATTTAAGCTCACATCTACAAGTGAGTTCAAGTACTTACATGGTAGAAATATAAAGGAATTGATTAACCTCTTTTTGAAACTCATCTATAAATATTTGACAATTATGTTTTAATTTTATGCTATTCAAAGCTAATTCAATTTTATCCTTTAAAATTTAAATGATAATAAAATAATGATGAATAAATGGGATGATAAACATTATATTATTTTTACTCATGATAATAATAAAATAAAATAAAAAGAAAGTGAGCAAAAATGAAACTAATTATTGTGTAAATTAATATAACAATTTACTTTATAAGAAATGAATTCCTATAAAATAAAGAAAAATCATTGCATCTCATGTCAAATGTAATTTGCTTAAGAAGTTTAGATTCATATACTTTCTACATTGTCTCATATATTCATAATTTCATAGAAATAAGATCAATATTAGAGTGTATCTTGAAAAATGAAACATTTATACAATTCTTTTAAAACATGTCGTAGCATAAACAATATAAGTTGTTAATTTATATGATCTAAATAAATTTTTTTTGTAGCTTCATTTTATTAGCAATATAAGCTCTAAAATATTGGACATATCTATAATAAAACAAAAAGGTGGCTAGCTTGTATAATTATAAGACAACTCACTGACAACCTAAAAAGTTAACCCTTCATAGTTACAAAAGTTCTATCAAAGATATTCTAGTTAATGCTTAATTGGTCTTTATGTGCGAGAGTTAGATAAGATGTCTTCTTTATAATCTATATAACATTTGATCTTATTAAGATTCATAATGATACTTTGTATTCTTTGATGAAATATATCTCATTGGCACTAATTTTTTTGTTCTCACAAAAATCATGCCATCTAATTTTATTTACCATTCAAGCCTTCAACATAGATGTGATTATCCACATTGAGCACCATCAACAATAATCTTAATGCCTAGAAGCTCCATGCATTCATTCATTATTATTAAGGGTGTGATGATTAAATACAAATCTAAAAGAAACCATTGCTTAGTTCTTCATCTTTTAATCAACCAAAGGCCAAAATGACCTAAATTTAGGTGATGTTTGGCTTGACACAAATGACATATATCCACTTCATGCTTTATAAAAGTATCAAAATGACATTGTCAAAGGTTTAATTACTATGCTCATTTAGGACAAGGAAAAAACTTCTCTCTAGAGCCTTTCATATTATTTAATTCTAAAAGAAAAGTTGTATTAAATCATTGCACAATTTTAAAATCTCAAAACACTCTGACATTTGAATTAATGAAAATTTGTAAAAGCAAAATGTTGACCATTTGAACTCTATTTTCAGCAAATTTATCATGTATAATAAAAACGAGTGCCTCGATTATATGAAACTAATCATATTAATAACACCTTGAATTCAAATGGACATAAACATGCACTTAAATGTTCGATTGAAGACTTCACAAAACCATTTGAGAGATCAAATGATCTCTCAAATTTTATTACTTATAATCAAAATGAGATTCTCAAGAGCTAAAGATCGCTCAATTGCGATATTATTAAAGTATTAAAATGCCTAAAAAATATCAAATAATTAAGAGGGATTAACTTGTAGTGTTATATGAAGTCGTAATTTATGATAAAAATAAATAAAATGACTACTCCTAAAGTTCATATGTGTGACTTAACTCTATAAATTTGGGGAGGCTCCCAAGGAGAATCAAGATGAGAGATGTCAAGCACTAAAAACACTTCAGAACTCTACCAACTAACATTGATGACTAATATCAACACCAACATTGATGCTAGCCATTAGAAGCAACATCATTGTCAACATTCACCACCAAAGGTAACGACCATCATCGCCACTACCTTCACCGCCAACGTTGATACCCACATTCATCATTACTGCCAGCAGCTGTCATCACCAACAACAAGAACTCTCACCTCTACCTCCAACATCAGTATCGTTTATTCCTAATAATTTTGATGCTCAGTTGCCTATCACATTAAATTAATTTTCATGTTTTTCATCACCAAGGTGAGAACTTTCCATAGCCACCAATAAAATTTAATTCCATCATTTTCATTAACATTGGAGCTCAGAATCACTCACCATCAACTACATTGAAAGCTACCTTCATAAATAAGGGAAACACTCATTATCTCCCATAAGGCTAACACCAACAATGTTGATATATGTTGTTGTCACTAAGGCAATCGCCATCAAGGCGATCATCTGCTATTACCACTAGGTATGTCGCACAGCTTCCCCCTAAGATATTTTTATATATATTAAGCCTTAATCATTAATGAAATTGAGCATTAGAGGATCTTTTTATACTTAATAAAATTATTTTAAAAAAATTTACATACATATCACTTGATTCTTATGTATTTACATATTTAACTCAAAAACTTCAGTATATATATATATATATATATATATATATATATATATATATATATATATATATATATATATATATATATATATATATATATATATATAATATGCTCATGTGTTTTAAATATTGTCAAAAATAACTATTGAGGTGGAATAAACAGTTGAAAGAGAGAGAGGATGGACTTACATCCAACTAGCTTATCTTTTCTTTATTAAGAATGCAAGTCCATCGACATTCCTTCCTACTGAAGTAGGAACACGATATCAACCTTTTAGAGAAATGGTACAAGATCTCATTTAACAAAACACGACATCCTTTCTCTCTTGCTAGTTGGATATAAGACACTCCTGAGATAAAATCAAGACTCTCCTCTAGCTTATCAATTTTCCAATTTCTTCATTGTAACAAAGAAATAAATAGGTGGGAAAAGGGTTATTGGATTTCTCAAATTACAATGTCGACGTGCTGATGAATTTGTTGTTAGGAAATGGTGGAGACCGATAAAACTTGGCAGCATCCGATCGGTGTTGGTCGGCGGTGGTTGACGGTGATCGAAGACAATCAGTTGTGGTTAACGGTGGTTGACGGGTCTACGACGGTCAATGACGATTGAAGAAAGTTGATGACGGTCAGCGGTGGTCGACGAAAATCAGTGGCGGTCGACGACGATCGACGGTGGTGGTGCTAGACTTCAGCGCCTTTTCAAAGCTTCAAGATTTTCTTCGGATCTCAAACTCTCCCCTCCCTCATGAGAGAGGTGAGACCTTATTTATAGTGTTCTGTGTGCAATTCATGCAGATAATGAACTACTTTTATCGGACGGTCCAGAAAGCTTCCTTCAATCAAACGGTGTTTGATGGATATTTGAATGTCTTAACGATATCAGAATTGAGCAATCTTTGCCTCGCTGGATTCATCTTTTCGAGACGCTCGATTCGACAATAGGCTTGCTAGATTCGACGTTCGTTTGATCTTTTAAATTTGTCTGGAAAACTTGAAAGAGTGATTTAATGACTTGATTTGAGCTTGATTTGACTCAGATTAGACTAATTTTTATATGAATGGGTCTGTCTCGTTAAGTCGGTTAGTTTGACTGTAAGTTTGTTGAATCAGAGCTCTAACTGACTTTTTATCGATATTTGAATATTCTTGCTCAAAAGGTTATTTTGAAATTTGTGTTATACCTCAAGGTTCGTGACAAATGATGAAAATTTGTTGCAGTGTATACATGCGCGCGCACACACATATTGATACGTATACACGACAAAAATAAAAATAAAAAAAACTCTACGATAAAAGTGATCTCGCACAAAAATAAGGGGGCAATTGATTAAACTCGAACAAATTTTTATCATCTATCACGAATTTCAAGTCATATCACGGATCTCGAGGCAACCTTTTGAGTAAGAAATATTTAAACATCAATAAAAAATTATCTAGAACTTTGATTTCACCAAACATACAGTCAAACTGTTCGGCTCAATGATATCAAAATTAGTCTAATCCGAGTCAAATTAAACTCAGATCAAGTCATTAAACCACTTTTGAAAGTTTTGCAGACATATTTAGAAGGTCTAATGAATGCAAAATCTAGCAAAGTCTATAGTCGAATCAGGCGTCTCGACAAAACGAATACAGTGAACCCATGGTTGCTAAATTTTGACATCGTTAAGGCACTCAAATGTCCATCAAACGTTGTCTAATCTAAGCAAGCTCTCTGGATTATCCGATCAAAGTTGTTCATATTCATGCATTAATTGCGTCCAGAATACTATAAATAGAGTCACACCTCTCTCATGAGGGAGGAGAGAGTTTGAGATTTGAGGAAGAGCTTGAAGCTTTGAGAATGAGCTGAAGTCCAGCACCACCACCGTCGACTACCTCTGACATCTTTCGACCACAGTTAACTGTCGTCAACTTTCGACAATTGTCGTCGATCACCGTTGACCAACGTCGACCACCGCCGATCATCGCTAACTGAATGTTGTCAATCGCTATCAGTTGTCATCCGTTCCTAGTAACAAATTCATAAGCAGTTACAACTGTAATCATCTGTAGAAAAAATAGTTACAACTGTAATCATCTTTTTATAGTAGAACCCTTCAGTTGGGTCAATGCCCCATGATTTTTCTCTTTTCGGGCTATCCACATAAAAAACTTATAATGTCATTATTGGTTGTTTTCTCTTTTCTGAGCCTGTTCTGAATCTCCGTACCACGCTAAGACGATAATCTGCTACTCTATGTCGCAAATTTTTTAACACGCATTATTGTGATTTATAAGTTTCTACAATCAGTGAGATTTCTTCTTGCATCTACCCTCAAGGCCTTCTAATTAATTAAAAATAATAATATTTTTCTCTCATTTGTAATATATTGTAAAGCAAAAATGTGTCAAACTGAATCTCTGAAGGAGTCGATCAAGCCTAGACGACCAACCGACAACCTGGACCAACTAAAGACAACCAAAACGATCGATTGCCCTAACTCAACAAAGTCGACCGAATATACATTGTCAATCCAAGGATTGCCAACCTCAGCCGACTGAGTAATTGTGTAGCCGAGTCATAGACTCATTTAATTTTATATCTAAAATACTCTATATCATCCCCATAAAAATAGGGACTTTATACCCCCATGCCTATAAATAGATGTGTTATTTCTATAATAATGAGTTAATCAACTATGCTTCAAAGAATTAGTTAGTTACTATGCACACTCTCTCTCTCTCCCTCTCTCTCTCTCTCTCTCTCTCTCTCTCTCTCTCTCTCTCTCTCCTGATTAACGCTCGATTCTTTGAGTGTGATTAACAGGACATAACCAAATTCAACAATATACTTCAAAAAATAATTAAAAAGCTTATATAAACCGATTGATTGTCAGCATGTCCAGAATCTGCACATAAAAATTTCTCTAATCTTAAAAGCATCATTAATATTATCTTCAAAAGAAAAATCACTTATTTACACTCATAAAAATATATGAAACTGAAAAAAAAAAAAAAAGACAAACAAAAAATAGCGACAGAAAGTGAAAAATAGCAGATCAATCGCACCTTAGAAAAATGAAATAAGAGTCACACACACAGCTCACATTTTCTAAGAATCCTGTAACGATGAAAATTTTACAATGATCAACTGAAACCAAAAAGTAAAAAAAGTTGCAATTCTCACCAATGGTTGAAACTGCAATTCTCAAAATGGAACGCTAGAGAGCATCGGTTGAAATAACTTGGGCTCTGCATTTAGCTGATTCATCTGCAGGTTTAAATATGTTGTACGAATATCAACAGCAGAAAATAATCTGATCCATTCAACTCTATCCTATATGAAGCTTAATTAGCTGTTCTAAAAATTGATTCTAATGGAGAGCAAACCAAAGGAAAAAAGAAAGAAAGAAAGAGAATCATTAAGCTCTAAAATTTATCTGAAACAATAAAAACATTTCTTAAGCATTCTTTGAGTTGTCATCATGCACAAATAAGTCCAACAATAACAAAAACAACAAGTCTTTATCTCTGCTACATGAATCCATTATGACTTAATAAGTGTCGTGATTTCATTTTATTTTGATAAATTAAGATCTTTTATATATAATATGCTCGTCTTTTAAGGTCTACCTCTACATTTCTTAACATAAGTCGAAACTAAGACATTTACTCTCCTAGCGGATCATTAGATGGTCAATCAAGAGCATAGTAAAATGTGATTCGTGGTGTGAATTTCATAATCACGAAAATCATTGATTCTTTGAAAGCAAGTTGAGGTTGAGGCCAATTAGTCGAGGGCACGTCTGTCTGGGCGTCAAGCAGCGCGTCGCTCCATGACAAGTCCAACTCCCAATGGGGGTGCGGTCGAGGCTCGGATGTGCAGAGTAGCTCATCGTGCCCAACGGTGCAGCGGGCTGAAGAACGAATTATCGTCTTGTTGGCCACGAACAATGAGGGGTGGATGCACACACAAGTTCGTAAAGAAAAAAACTAATTAAGGGGCATATACATTCATACCACCCAATTCCTATATATTTACATGTAATAACACCTAAATTTTGCATTTTACATCAATACCACACAAAATTTTCATATCACATAAAAATTGACACCATTTTAACTTTTAAAAAGTGAAGTACTCCTTTTTAAAAGCATAGGTAAGGTGGTATGTATGTAAAAAATTGAAGTATAGGTGCTAGATATGTAAATAAATAGGAATTGTGAGGTATAGATGTAAATCTTCTATTAATTACAAGAATATGCAAGGAAAGTAGTATATTGTAAAGAAGAAAAATTTTAAATGTACCAGATAAGAAAAATTTCAATACACACGGTTTAGTTTTATAAATAGAGATTTCAAAGTTCAACGACAGATGTACATACCAATGCCAAAGGAATCCATTGTCTTCATAATTCTAAGTCGCCTGGCAGTGCGCAAGAACATTCTAAAAAGATAAATAAATGTTAAAAGTAAAGAAATTGAATTTACATGAAAAAAACATTTTTATTTATTAATATAAATCCTATCAAAATTACTTCAAGACTAAAAAGAAAAAGTACAGGCTAAATCAAGGTATCAGCACACCATATGATAGCATACAGATCAAATATCAGAAGCAAAAAAGCCGGATAGCTTCAATTTAAACATACATCTCGGGGGTGATAATGCAGTTATCATGAAGTTTTACTGATAGTTGTGTTATGACATTAGCAAATTTCACCTTCAAAAGACACAAATCTGAAGTAGAAGAGAAAACTACATAAAACATTGTTTGGTTGAAGCAAACATGGGTTTAAAAATCAGATCAGGCTGGCCGATTTGTCCGATTCAATTGTGAACCATTCCTCCGGCGAGTTCGGTCCCAACCCCAAACCATTTTATGAATAACCGGTTAGAAGAGATGATTGAAATGGTGAACCAATTCAATTTTTTAAAAATCATTCAGTCTAATTAGTATTTATTTTGTGTGTTATTATTTTGTGGCTTTTTTATTTGGATTAGATAACTAGAAAAAAAAAAAATTTAGATTAAAGTTTAATAAAATAATCAAAATACTGTTTCCCAAAATTTTGATTTAGAATCATATTCAAAATATTCAAGAGTAAAAATGTCCTGAATTAGAATATAGTATATTAAATTTGATAAAATATTATTATTGTGTTGCTATTATATTATTTAAAGAATATTAAAATAAATTTAAAATTTACTGCCATATTCACACTAATTGAATCTCTGAACTTTGAAGCTCTCTTTCCGGTTCAATGTTTGGTCAGATTTTCAAAATCTTACAAGTAATTGCAGTGTATTTAGTAGTATTTAAAGCATCACATACACATCCTACGGAAAAAAAAGTTGCATACCCCCAAGGAACATCTCCAACTAGCAACCAATCGCCATCCTCGTCTTCGTATATAAGAGCAAACTCAGAAGAACCATCCAACAATTTGGAGAACATTCCATCTGTCAACATCAAAAAGTATAAATTTTAGGGGCAATAACATACCTATAACACTATTCTAATGTACTTACATATCTCACACCAAAACTATCATATTTACACACATCTATCTCAAATCATTAATATCACATAAAAAATAGCATAATTATTGCTTTTTAAAAAAATAAAATACAACTTGTCATGCATAGGTCTAAAGCACCAATGTGCTATGTATGTAAATATGAAAGTTTAGGTGACAGAGATGTAAATACATAAGAATTGTGTGCTATGTATGTTAATTGTCCAATTTTTTATCGTGCATCAAATGGAAGAAAGCAACATAGAAGAGATGAACTCACTATGAGAAGCATTAAGCGACAATGCGGACTTGCGAAAACGAGAAACATTGAGCGACAAACCGGGCTTGCAAAACATGGCCTCAAGAGCTAAAGCAAGATCTTCGTAAGACACATAGGCACGAAGATCCACTTTCCTTCCTATGGGATCTCCATCCATGGTCACCTTAACAAAGTGAGATTTCCAAATAGGAATGGCTTTTCTTTTACGATCATTACCACCAACATCGGTCTTACCATCGTTGCTGCTGCAACTTTGAGAAATTTCACCGTGAGTGGATGGTTTTACATCAGAATTAGCAACTCTTGATACATTAACCAAATTGTTCCTTCTGCATGTTCTGACAGGAGGCCATCCCACTACTTGACCATGGCTGCAGAGAAAATCGAGGTGCAAAAAACAAACATCAGAGAGATCAAATATCTATAGTGCATCACTTGTCGGTACACATGGGCAAGCACATGCTGTATGTATGCAAGAGAGCATATCCATGCAATTTTATTTTGGATGATTAGCATAAATGCCGCTTTATTCCTATGTATTTACATATCTAACACCTAAACCTCAATTTTTACATTAAGCCACCTTACCTATGCATGAAAAGGTAAATTTCACTTTTTAAAACTTGAAATAGTGGTTTTTCATGTGATATGAAAGATTTGGATGGTATAAATGTAAAAGGTATAGTTTAGATGTTAGATATGTAAATAAAGAGGAATTGGGTGGTACTTATATAAATGTCCCTTTTATTTTTCTTTTCGCAGTATAACAACATAACAAAGAAATTTTAAAATGAATGGAGTGAAGAATAGTAATTAAGAAGTTTATAGTGGATGTTAGCATGAATGCTTGCACGCAGATTGTTTGATGGTTCAGTATAAGATAACAGGAAGAACATTAATATGAAAACATCATCTTCAGCATATCGCAACTGTCCTTTTCCATTAGTTCTTCATTGACTAATATAAGAGATGCCAAATTTATTTTGTGAATTTTTTTCATAACTTTTATACATGAGTTGATTTAACCTCTTTTCCAATCTAATCCCTTCCATATTGGTTATATCCGCCCACCTTATTGGCTTTATTTATGATTAATCACTTGGCAAACATTCACAAAATTTAGGTCTATTTTCAGCTATTTTTTTGTCAACATATGCTACTCCCACCAAATCCCGAACATGGACACTTCTAATTCATCCTTTCTATAAATACGATGCATCAAATTTAATACTATCATATTTTCTCAGACCCAACTTGATTCATTTCATTAATGTTTCTTTATTGCCCAACGCTCGATTCCATGAATCATAACTAATCTAGTTGTCTTTCAATAAAAATTTATCTTAAAGTCTTAATGATACTTTCTTATAACAATAAACTACTAAGACACTCCTTTATACCACATAACACTAACATTAGGCCCTTGATATTCATTTTTTCTTGTTTAATTGATCTAACATATTTAAACGTATCATACTTGTCTTAGAGCTGATAATCATCAACAGTATATCCTCCAAAAATGTATATCATATAGTTAATCTTTATTCTATTGATTCCAACCCTTTTATCTTAAGAAAATTCTCCATTTATCTAACCTCTCACTTACATCATAAAATGTTTCTAGTATAAGAACTATAACTACAAATAGCACAGGCCAAGGCACAAAACATAAATCTTTCTAACATGCCATAAATAATAAAAAAAAGAGATAAATGGCTTAATAATAAACATTGAAGTTCAAATAAAAAAAAAGCCAAAGAAGAACTACTGAGAGAATTAAATGATTACAGAGAGCCCATGTTATTTAGTGATAACATTGGAAAGCACATTCATGAATTTGGAAATACTGATAAATCTTAATTAGTTATTCTCATGCACTAAATTTCATATAATTTCTGATCCGTTTCCATGATTAAACTACCAATCCAACTTATAGCAGCACAATAGAAATTTTCACATTTTCTTCTCCACCCAAGTGATCGTAGACGATCACCTTGGGCCTCCATCTACAAGTGTTTGACTCTCATGGTGGCATCATAGAAGCACTAATGCCTTTTTTTTTGTTCTTTTTCTTCATTTGAAGACCATAAGATACCACCTTAGGCTTCCATGATGCATACAACTTCACAAAGACTCACATTGAGCCTTCATGTTTGGAGATATCATCTCCATGACTCCGTAATTTGTTTCAAATCTTTGTGTCAAGTGAGCTAGTCCGCTTGGCCTTATGATGGCTGAGAACTTTGGCTCCAACCCGTAAGGACTTGAGATCAAAGCCTAACAAATATGAGTACGAGAATAAGTTAAAAAAGGGGTCTTTGTACCAACTGAAAATAGTATCAAATTCTATTTTTATTTATCAAAATCCATTAATAGCATCTAAATTGTGAAGGCCCGCTATTTTATTGATGCCTCCTACATCCTGGCTATGACAACAAAACATTTTTAAAGGTCTTCATTACTAACACTATATTGTCCATATGAAAATGAAGTCGAAGACGAGCAACACAAAGTGGACATTAAGGAATTCTACAAAATGAAAATCATGAAAAACCTAGATAAAAAAAAAAATACATGATAGCTCCAAAATGACAATAACTAAAAATGAACTACTTTTTGTCCTCATGATTTTCATAAGGTCTTTGGACCATTGGGTTGAGATCTCTCAATCTAAATTGAGCTATTTTAGGATTTGTTTGGCTTGTATAAGGCTAAAATAACTCATATTAGCTTAGGTAGTCATATCTACAATCCCACAACCACAAGTGTGTTGGATAACAGTCAAACCACCCACCTTGCTTTCATTTACCATATAGCATCTTCAAATCTTGATGTAGAATTAATCCCAAAAGTGATCAGAAGATTGAAAATTCGGTTGGACCAAAAAACAAAAAATCTGCCCACAACTCTTTTTTTTCGCCTTTATATATCATCATGCCAAATGATAATCTTTATATATCATCATACAAAAATGATAATTCCAATTATAAATGGACAACACGCTATAGTTTTCCTCTCCAAAGTCCAGTCAGCTCATGATTGTCTCTTTACTCCTAGACAATTGATTTGAAATGAACGACCCTAATAACGCACATGTCGCTGATGAAGTCAAGATACATAATGATATAATAACTCATCTAAAAAAGAGCAATATCATACTCCCTAAAAAAACTGTTGTAGAATTCGCACTACCGAACTCCAAGAGATAATTCCAAAGAGCTCCTGCAGCTGAACTTCTCTTGATCACCAAGACTAACAAGAACCTGCAATGTTTTAAAGATCTGAACAACCTTTCAGTTCTTGAAGTTGAAGGACTGGATTGTCCAATAACAACTTCAGCTTTAAGGAATTGTCGAAGACACCTACTGCTAAGAAGAGGGAATACCGAAAATCACTTCCTGTAGGCCGAGTATCTCTCTAGCTTTGCCTTCTAGACTGTTCTTGGAGATAGCTGAACACCACGGATTACCTAAGAACCTACTTGCAGTCAGCAGGTCGAACGGAAGAGCGCCTGCTGCCTCCTATAGCCAAAGAACACCAGTTGTCCCAAGAGAAGAATGTTGATATTTGCCGCAATTTTTCTGGGTCATCCGAAAGCCTGAAGTGCTGCACTCCTCGCTACCCCCTAGCTGCCCAAATACCAGGACAACTTCCCGTTCTTTTACAGCCTGAGATACTTCTATTTGGACAGCCCAAAGACACCAGCTGTTGCTAGACAGCCAAAGGAATGGAAAAACCTGGGCTGCCGTGTAACAACTTCTGTAGCCAACAAGTGGAAAAATGCAGCAAGCAAGACGGGAAAAAACAGGAAAGAAAAATTGCAGGAATAAAGATTCAACGCAAGAACACAAGAGAACAATCAAAAGTGGTTCAGTCCATAGACCTACATCCACGGAGGGAATCAACTATCAATCCACTAAAGCAAAGAAGAATTACAAGGCTTCCTTTTACATTGAGGAATGACCAATCCTCTTGATCTCTCACCCTCGAAACTACCTCAATACAAGATCAAACACTCCCCCGTCAATTCTTAAAGCCTCTCCCTTTCTTCTTCTTCTTGGACAAATTTCCTTCCTCTTCTTGGTCTTTCCCCTTGGTCTGATTTCTATCTTCCTCCTTGTAGTGGCCTCTCCCCTCTACAAGCCCATCTTCTTCCCTTGTAATAGACTCTTCTCTTTTTTATTTTCCTACATGTCTCCCTCATTTATTTATAGATAGATGAGGCCCCCCCAATTAGACCATAGAAGCTCACAAGGAAATCACAAGTATGTCATTGTCTTAGTTAACCAATTGAGAGTCATATATAATAAAAACTATAAAAAAACTAAAGCTAGTGTACGAGACTCTCCCAATCATGATTAGTCCACCAATAAAGTTCAGTTCAATGATTTTTTACGTAGATTTTTTGCGGGAGTATAGCAATAATAATTAAAAAATAATTTTTAAAATTGAAAAATTGCTTAAAGATAATTGAATGTAAAAGAATTACAAACTCTATTTAGATGTGATCATAAGTTTTTAATCTTTATAATAGAGTCAAAATCACCGCAATTAAATTTAAAATCAATGCATTAAAATTTTGCGTTCATTATTTTGTCATATAACAAATGTATCAAAGCACATGAAATTTTGATTTTTTTTTCTTGAATTTTATTAAATTATTGAATTTGTCACTGATACTCGCCATGTTCCACTAAACACCATGAATCTATTTATCAACCTATTGTTTAAATTTATGCCGCACTATGCATTTATGCACACACCTTAAACAAAAAATTATAAAACTTTAATGACTCTTTTAAATCACTTGAAACATTAAAAAAAATAGAAAAATAAGGGGAGACCTCAATTGGTCAATTAAGAGTATGTTACTTCTAATATGTTCCGGTGAAACCCACAACTAAGTAAAAGTACAATCATATTAATGAAACTAAAATATCATAATTTTACAATATTTGAAGGAGTGCTCTATATCTAATGGAGGGTATGGATCCTCTAGCTTGCACAAATTTGTTAAGATATTTGACACAATCATTTGCATACAATCTCAAGACGATATTAGTAGATTGAATTTAATCTATTTCCGACTTCCGTGCACTCTAGGGTTGTAAGCCCTTTGGCATTATTAAATTTGATCATAGTCCCACAGGTTCCATAGACACAAACACAACCTTATTGTGGCTATTAAATCGTAAAATTATAAAAGACAAACTACTCTTCTAAGCCTCACTAATAGAATGACACCATCATTGTCAGGTCATTCCAATATTAGAATTATAAGATCCACTCATAAAGTCCCAATAAACTCCATCTCCAAGGTTATAAGCATCATATTTAAGCTACCAAACGATTAAGGTTTTATGTTTATCTTTAGGCATTTATGTTGATGAAAGTCCCAATCAATCAAACTCTTTTGACATAGCTAACAAATACATCAAGAAATCACCCTTTTCTCAAGTTTTCTCCAAAATTAGAATTGTTAGTCGAGCATTTTTCATTCCCGAGGTTCTAATTCCCACTTGTAGATCACCACAAGATTAGAATTATAAACTCTAACCTTTGGACCACTCTGCACTTAAAGTAGTGAGCTCAATTTTATCAAATAAACTTTTTGTAATAATTTCCTACAAATTTAAGCCTCGCAGCATGACTCTAGGAGTTTCTTGTTTAGGTGAATCCATGTACCCATCAAGGCAGACATCATTCCACCCCTATGCTTAACATATTTCTTTGAGTTTCCTAAGCCACAAATCAAAACTAAAGCTAACTTAGGGCGGGTTCCATTCTTGAAGCAGCCTAATTTATACAATACAATTTTCCCTATTAAGTTGTTTAATTGCCTTAATAATAAATGGCATACCTCAAAAATCCCCATCAAGTCAAATATTCAATGTAGAATACAACCTCAAAGGATGTTTCATAGCATTAAAAACATACCGATTTTGATCTACATTAGGCTTTCTATCATTCGAAGGGTAAGTTCACCAAATCAACTTAATATGACAAAACCATAGGAATTTGAATAAGTTGACTATTTATCCCTCTATTATAAACCAACATCATAATCACCATTTAGACTGCATGCGGTATCGTTAATTGAGAGTGTTTTTAGCATTGATGTTAAGAAAAAAATTAATCACAGGAGCATTACATCTATGAAAAAGTCCAATCCCCTAAGCAAAATATTTAGGAAAGTAAACTACCATATTCAAAATCCCATGATGCTCTATCATCCTAAAACTTGTGGAGGGATGATCCTTAAGCTCTTGGGCCTTTTAGAAGCCAGCCTACATTAAAAATTCTGATAATACAAACATACAGTTTAAAGGGTCTAATCCAATCTACAGCTTCCACTTAGAAAGTGTTCAACAGTGCATGCAAATGTGAATGCTTGTGTGCACAACGGCTTGTATAAGAAAGTTGTGGGAAAATTCGTTAATTTTTTTAATTAAAAAATCTCTTGCCCTTTTTTCCTAGCCGTTTTTTTCATTACCACAAAGCAGCTTAAAGCCATTTCTAAATCCCAAAGAAACTAGCTATACTTCTTTTTCTTTCAATACAAACCTAGCAATGAACAGAAGTATTAATTATCTCAAACAAAAATAAGCACTTGATCAACAGTGTTTCAATAATAGCAGACACACATTTGAAAAAGCATCAAGTTACCACTTTAACAATGATTCATAAGAAATGGAATTGAATCATGAAGAACAAAGTCATTTTGCTAAAAACAGAATGGCCAACAAATGTTTCTCCAGTATAAACAAGATGATCAAGAAGGCGCTTTTAAACCCAGAGGAGAGGGTAAAACATAATTGCTTGCTAGAAAATTATTTGAACAACAGTATTTTTTATATATCCTTGTTATGCAGATAAGACATTATCCATAAAAAAAACAATGCATTGGTTCACAAGCATGTACTTAAAACAAGGCTCTCTAATTTAAAATGATCATATCTCATGAGCATTATTTTTTAATCATTTAATTAATTAATTAATTAATCAAGTATTTGAATTTACTATATCTAGCAGAAATAATTCGCATCCAGCTCCAGCAAAAAATTACAGAAGGAAAATTTTTTGAGTCAATATGCATATGCAAATTCCCCTTTTTATTTTCATATACAAAACTATTATTTAAAGAGGTAAGAAAACATGTTCAATACAATCATAATATATAATCAATGAAACAAACGAAATATTAAAAAAAAAACTTCAACACTAACAGACACGTGAATCAATTAAAACAAGCAAATAAGCCACGAATCAAATTCAAAATGAGCAACAAAACCACAATACTTCTCACATCAAGTTTCGCAAATCCATAACAAAAACCTAGAAAAAAAGCACTAAATATAAAGTTAAGAAACCCAAATCACCTCGCCAAGTTAGCCGATCGATCCCCGTTACAACCGATCTCATCCGCTCTCCTACAGCCCCCTACACCATCGCCTTCATCCCCTTCATCTCCCAAACCGCTGGAAGAAGAAGAAACAGAGGAATTGGACGACATGGGGGAATCACCTGATTTCATTGAGGTGAAATCCTCGGCCGTAATAATCCTTCTTACTCCACCGCCGAGACTCAGACCCAGCTCCAGCTCATTGATCCTCTCCCTTGTTTCGTTTGGCCCGGGATCGCCGTTTGATGCCCTAGACATCTCCAGCGTGGAACGGTGACAGCTTCCGGCGAACTCGAAAAATCGTCGCATCGGTTAGCTGCCGGTGAGGGAAGCAGAGATGTCGGGGAGGAAGTTGCAGAGAGGGTGGGTGGGGGTCCGACCTTGCAGGTTAAAGCAATTCGAAAGACGATGCATAGCCTTTCTTGCGGCAACTAGTGGGCCGGGCCGGGCTGCCTGGTGATGTCGTGGATGTGGGGCCTATTAAACATGGCCCGCCAGTAAAAAAAAATTATCAATCTAGCACACAAGTCTTATATATTTATTGTTCAGACACCTAAACTTTCATATCTAGGAAAGAGCACCAAAATCTTAAATATTAATTATTAATTTTCAAAAATAAAATACACATTATCATGAATAAATTTAAGACTCTAAAGTGCTATGTATATAAATATAAAAATTTAAGTGTGAGGTATGTAAATATATACAAATATATGCTAAATATGTAAATTTTTCTTTCATAAAATATCAAGAGCTAGATGCCAAGCACTAATACAAGGCATGAGTCAATTAGTTGATAATAAAAATTAAAAAAGGGAGAAGTGAATTGTGTCATAGAAATTCTTGACTTTTATCGCAAAAAAAAAAAAAAAGATCATAATATTAATTTGATGTCGCCCAAAAAGAAAAAAATCAACTTAATTAGGCATAAATTTTATTATATTTTGAATGCAATAAGTTCTAGTCAAATTCAGCATTGTCAGAGCTTTCATATCAGCCAATGTTCAGACAAACTAAGCTTCATGAAGGGAAGATAACGATAATACCAGAAGTGATCTAATCCGAGTTCAAATGAGTTACAATCAGATGCTTGCAGCATTATTAAAAAATTCTAAGGCATTACTCGAAGGTTCAAATACCTTCAAAACTTGCATGCTTATCATCAAATCGACCGACTTTATAAAATAAATCTAACGAGTCATTAGATCATTTAAATCTTGAAATTATTAAAATATTTAAATATTTAAGGAAGTATTTGTTATCAAAATAATCAAATATAAGCTATCCAATTGAGTGTTTTGAGACTTTGGCTAAAACTATCAAATAGAACTCTTCCCTTTCTCCAAATAAAAGAGACATGAATTTAAGTTTTGTGAAAGTTTGGAGAAATGAGAACTCTAAAGCTCTATTTACAATTAGCACCAAGGAGTGCCGAGAGATTTTCATTAGTTAATGACCATTATTTAATCATTGTGGTATGATTACTATTATCTGATCACCATCATTACATAGTTACTTATCATCACTATCAGATCTCTGTTATATGTTTCTCGTCGTTGTTGTCCAACCAGCATCATCTGACTATCGCATTCATCATCACTACTTCCATCATAGTCATGGAAGAAAAAGTTATAAGTGAGTTCATTGTTTTGTAATCTCTGTCTTCACCAAGTTCAAAGAAGAGTAGTCCTTTATAATCTAAAATTAATCTAAAATAATATAAAAAAATTATTTTTCTCACTTAGACCTCATGACTTTATCATTTCTATTTTATTTTTTACTTAAAACATTTTAGTGTATCTATATTCTTCCATTCATATCACACAATTT
>NEWO01000016.1:1663480-1677041 GCA_003013225.1 Phalaenopsis aphrodite
GTATGAAAGATTTGAGTTGCAGAAATCTGAAATGCAAAGTTCAAGTGATAGATATGTAAATACATAAGAATTGGTGGTATGTATGTAAATTCTTCTATCTTATTTATTTATTTATTCCTCTTTGTATGAAAATTGATTTAATTATCATCATGTATAAAAAAAAAAAATGCTGGAATGTACTATCACATCTCTTAAACTTACTCATCAGTGATTTTCTAATAAATCATCATCATCATCATCATCATTATTATGGATCAAGCTCAAAGCAAATTATTGAGGCTTCAAGGAGTCATTACTTCTCATATGTTATAGCTTAATAATTGAAAGTATGATTGAGTTTAAGTAGAAATGGTCTTTCGACTCGAGTAGGCTTGATGTGAAAGAAGAGAATGGGTGTGTTCTCCTGATGATCCTTCTTTAGAGGAGCAATGGAGATGATGTAGCGACGATAAAAGAAGCAATAAATTTAGAGAAAGTCATAAAGTGAGATCTTCGGGGAAAACTTGAAAAGGTGCCCCTTCTCTTGGATCTCTCGCTTATCTATTCATACATATTTTTAAGAAAATAATGAAATATGAGTTGTAATGCCTAAAATTTGTCCACTGTGTCCTAATAAAAAAGATCACAATACAGATGTCAGGTGGCTCATAAATGAAAATTTGACACATGTTCATCATAGATGTCAGTCTTGAATTTTAAGTTTCATTAATTCCGAAGATCACGGGCAAGACTAATTACTCAACAGAAGAAGTTGATTGATTAGTCCATTCCATGAGCTCCAACGATTAGTTTGGCGGACCAGCTCGGTAGCTGGCACATTGACGAGTGAGGTCCGCAGGTCAACTCAACAAATTCTTTATGATAGTATCTTCCGAGTAGATGGGTCTATGAGGGTCATGAGGCCTCCTAGACACATGCTTTGGCCCACAAAAATTGATTTTTGGTATACAATATACATAAAACACTACTTTTTTAAAATATTTAAATATAGAAAGATTTACATACATACCACTCTATTCCTAGGTATTATATATCTAATATCTAAACTCCAACTTTTATACATGTATTTTATTTTTTGAAAGTTAAAATAATCATGTTTTTTAATTTGATATTGATGCGTGCTAGAAAACTCGCGGCGGTACAGTAACAAATTATCGTCTTAGTGTTGTCCGAAAGTTCAGTACACACACAAATGAAAAAGAAAAAAACAGTAATGACTACAGAAGTTTTTACGTGGAAAACTCGTTAGGGAAAAACCACGGGGTCTGGCCAAGTCAATGAAATCCACTGTTGATTGATGATTACAGAAATCTCTTGTCCCACATACGGGAAAGGATAACTATATTTTTCAGATTACAATATCGACTGACGATGTCTGGTTGGTGGTGATTGATGACGGTAGGTGGAGGTTGACTAAGGTCAGCGGTGGTCGTCTAAGGTCGGCGGTGGTCAAAGACGGTTGGCGGTGGTCGAAGGAGGTTGGCGGTCGTTGATGACAATTGATGGTGATGCTGAGCTACGGCTTCTCCTCAAGTCCTCAGACTCTCTATAGACTTCCACCCCCTGAGGCTCTATTTATAGTGTTATGGGTGCAATTAATGTAGGAATATGAACCATTTTGATCGGACGGTCCAGAGAGCTTCCCTCTATCATACAACGTTTAATTGACATTTGAGTGTCTTAATGATTTCAAAATTGAATGATCTTGAGCTCGTTAGATTCGTCTTGTCGAGCCGCTCGATTTGAGCATAAACTTATCATATTTGACAGTCGTTTGACTTGTCAAATGTATTCATAAATCTTTTAACTGTGGTTTAATGACTTGATCTGGGCTTGATTTGACTTGGATTGGGCTAGTTTTCATATCATTAGATCTGTCTCATTGAACAGTTCAGTTTGACTATAAGTTTGCTAAAATCGGAGCTCTGGATGAATTTTTATCAAGATTTGAATGTTTCTTGCTTAAAATATCATATAGAGATTCGTGTCATGACTCGAGATTCGTATTGGATGATGAAAATTTGTTGGTGGTGTATCAGAAATAAACATATGAAGTAATGTTTTGGTGTTCGATATTTAAGTACATACATCAGAATTGGATTTTAAGTAGACATCCTTTAAATATATTTTACTTACAATATTATTGAACCTAAAAATGTCCGAGAATCACGCCTAAAAAATAGAGCACTTCGGATAAGTGAAAGAAAGGAATGAACACTAGAATAGTGTCTAGATTATTTTTTTTTCACGAAAAGTCTCCCTATTTATAGGTATGGGAAATACCCTATATATACAATTATCCTTATATCCTTTTTCTATACAAGAAGAACTCAGGGGTACTAAAATAATTTACATGATAAATTATACAAACGAAATTTCGGCAATGGGTCGACCCCTCACTTACTCTGTTTGCTTTCCATTCGTTCGACACTTAGTCGAATGAACCACGTGATGACGATATGTGGTCTTCTAGTCTGGCTTCATCGGTGTTCCTACCACAGTTCTTTGGTCTGCATTTCCATACTCAATGCATATCTTTCGCTCAACCGGTTCGACAAATGTCTTTTGTTCGACCTTGATGTCAGTCTGCTTGTCATATGGCTAGGTGACCCATTAGTATTTTCTGACGATCTTTGGGTTTGAGTGTCGACTATCTAAATGATCTGATTTGGCTCCTCTAACCGACTGACTCATCTCACCTACCGCCTCACCTCGTTTGTCGTGTTTCATATCCTTACAAGGAGATTTGTGTCGCCTTTATCTGGTCATAAAGATATATAATTTGATTATAAAGTAAGAACAAAAAAGTTTAAAAAATATAATATGATTATAATTTTTTAATATTTAATTTAGTATAGCATTCATATATAAGCCCAATGTAACATAATTTTTGTCATATTATTTTTTTTATCTTAGGAATTTATTGATTTACCCATCTCAAATTAAATGTTTTATTTTTACACACAACATTTTTACCTATTGACTAAAAAAAGTATTTGACTATTAAAAATTGATACTAAGTGCTACTTTTAATATTTTATTTGTAATTATGAAAGTCTTTATGTGGGATTGATAAATATGTCGTATTTTTTTCAACTAATATATTTTGGTGTTTTATCGTAAAATAATTTGATAGTCTTCGATTATTTATATGAAATTATTTTAGTCTTATAATTCATTAAATTATCGAAATAATTCTTCAATTCAAATTATTTTAAAATTGGGTTTTAATAGGCTTATACGAAGAATTATTTCAACCATAATTAAAATAATAATAATTATTTTGATAATTATATATATTTTGAGGTTAAACCCATCTTATATAAATAATCAATAATTATTTTTTTAAAATAATTATAAACCAAAAATTAAGGAGCGAGTTGTCCTATCCTTAAATGCAATCCATTAAAGACATCATAATTAGTTCCATTGGACAAGAGCATTAGCGTGTAAGGAAAGACAATGATTTCTTATGTGAAAATTATCGAGGAAATAAATATTTTAGTTGTATTTAAATTTTGTATCTATCAATAATTAGCATAATATTATTTATCATCATAATTCATCTTATGGGAACTTCTAGATTAGTGTTCTAGACTAGTATTATATGATTATGCAACTATTGTGTAGATTAAATTAAAAAAAATTATTAAAAAAATCTAAATATAATATAATTATTTTTTAAATAAATTGAATAGATGTTGTTGCTCTAACCATTATATGAGTTGGAAGACAAGAAAGATGAAATGATTCATGCCAGAGAGTATCTGGACGAGGTCTGTTTAGAGCAGCTGGAGCTTATTAAAGAGTAAGTGTGAAGTTGTTGAAATATAACTTGATATTAAAAAAGTTATGGGGGCAATTATAGAATTTCTTTTTGGTCGCGCCTAGTCAGGACCAATGAGAAAATGCAGATTTCAGCGGCAGCTTATTGAAAGAGCTGTCAAAATGTATTTTATCCAAACAGATAAAACTGCGGCCGCATGGCCTCTATGAAAGGAGGGTGACTTTGTGATAATTTTCTCAATTTAATTTTCTAGAACGTTATCATATTTTTTATTTAGTTATTATTCTTGTTACTTCAAGCAAAATTGTGAAAAGTACAATTTCTTAAATTTTGACTGCTATGAGAAAAGTATTCACTGAATATTTTTAAGAAAAAAGTGAGATAGATGCTGGAGCATAGCAGAGCCCACGAGCGGAGTGGAGTGGAAGGATCTGTCTAATATGGGGAGTTTCATTATGTGGGTTGGGGTTCGAGGGCAACACCTGACGATTTGGTGTAGGGGTAATTTAAGTAATTACATATTGTACTATAAGTTTATATACATGTCTTGTTTCTAACCCTATGTGAGTTTCTGAGACTCTGAGATTTTGAATCTTGTAACATGTACTTTTTTTTCTAGATTAATGGGCTGTCACTCTGCTCCCGATGACGTATGCATCTTTGTTGAACTCATTAAATCTTCTTGTTCTTCTGGATTTGTGTCGATTCCTGTTTTTCTTCGCCTAATTTCTCAACAAGTGGCATCAAAGCGAGGTTCTAGGGCTGGGAAGAAAAATTTCGGCGGCGCAAGAATAAAGAAGATTTTGGCATAGTAGATTGGCGGCTAGGGTTTCAGAGGAGATAGACACATAAAGTTTCGCAAATTCGGCGCCTTGCGAGAAGCTTCAGCGACCTAAGGTTCAGGGAAGAAACTCGTCGGAGAAGCAGATCGTTCGAAACAAATTGTTTGTGAGAACTTCGTTCGGTGTTGACAGGCAGAGCATCGTTCGCGACAGATAGAGCTTGCGGCAGATTAGACGAGGAGACGACTTCGCCCGGAAAAGGGCTGGAGCGTCGCGGCTGGAAAAAAGTTAGACTGCACGACGGATTCAACGACTTCGCAACAGATTTGACTTTGCGACAAATTCGGTCGCAATCTGGAAGGCCTCAAGCGGAAGATTGATTTCCTTGGAGGCGGAACATAAGCGAACATGAGGCACATGTTCTAGATTGTAGGCGAAGCTGTTCGCGGCGTGGGAGGCAGGTTCTTAGGCAGACGGAGGCGCAGAGGAGCAATTCAAAAGGAAATAGTTAACAGAATAATTGATGGAGGCTTAATTAAGGAAAATAATTGTTGGAGGCTTAATTAAGGAAGATCTTTGTTGGAGGCTCAATTAAGGCTTAATTGAGGTGAAGCTTTTCTTGGAAGTTAAGAAAAATAATTTCTCGGAAAGTTTAATTAAAGAAAATTTAATTAAGAGAATGTACTTTTTCTTGAAAAATTAATTAAGAGAAATTCTTTTTTTTAAAACTTAATTAAAGAAATTTTAATTAAGAAATCTTAATTAAGAGATTATTTAAAAGAGTCCAACCCACATTGGTCCATAAGAAACTCCATGATATATTTCTCCTAATAGGCTAATTATTCGTCAAGGTGGAGATTTGTTTGGTATATGCATTTCTCCTAAAGGGGATGAATATTCGTCAAGGTGAAGATTTGTTAAGTATGACTCATAGTACCAGAATTTGGAGTCTCTTAGAATTGGGGAGTTGCGTCTCTTGAAATTTAGTGGGTTGGGGGATCAACAAGGGCGCAGCGGAAGCGTGGTGGCCCAACCCACATTGGTGCATAAAAAACTTCATGATATATTTCTCCTAAGGGGCTTGATATTCGCCAAGGTCGAGATTTATTGGGTATATGCATTTCTCCTAAAGGGGCTAGATATTCGCCAAGGTAGAGATTTGTTAGGTATGACTCATAGTACCAGAATTTGGAGTCTCTTGGAATTGGAGAGTTGTGTCTCTTGGAATTTAGTGGGTTGGGGGGATCAGCAAGGGCGCAGCGGAAGTGTGGTGGCCCAACCCACATTGGTGCATAAAAAACTCCATGATATATTTCTCCTAAGGGGCTGAATATTTGTCAAGGTGGAGATTTGTTGGGTATATGCATTTCTTCTAAAGGGGCTAGATATTCGCCAAGGTAGGGATTTGTTAGTTATGTCTCATATACCATAAATGAGACAGATGCTGGAGCGGAGCAGAGCCCACGAGCGGAGTGGAGCGTAAGGATCTGTCCAACCGGGGGAGTTTCATTATGTGGGTTGGGTGTGGGGGCAACACCTCGCGGTTTCGTTCAAGAGTAATTTAAGTAATTATATATTGTATTATAGGGTTATATATATGTCTTATCTGTAACCCTAGGAGAGTTTCTGAGAATAGGGATTTGTTAGTTATGTCTCATATATCTTATCGTGTATCATGTACTCTTTTTTTTTATTAGTGAAAAAATTGTCGTTCTGCTCCCGAGGATGCAGGCATCTTTGTCGAACCTCGTTAAATTTCTGTGTGTTCTTCTGGATTTGCGTTGATTCATGTTTTTCTTCGCCCTAATTTCTCAACGGTTGTGATAGTTTCTACTAATAAATAACTTTTTAAAATTATATTAGAAGTCGTCGAAGAGAAAAAAAAATATCATATCTTGTGCATACAATTAATTTGGCAATATGCATGAACGTTGAATTCTTACAGCTATATCCTTTTAGGACGTATGATAACATATCGTATGTTGATTCATACAACCCGGGAGATGATTCTTCACCAATAGGTGCGAGAATATGATACAAACTCTCACTAGACGCAAAAGAAAAGGAGAACTAGAGAGGTAGAGAGAAATTTATATGGATAAAGCCAGAGAGGAGCTCCATCCAAAGGATATTGAATCCATTTGAGACACTGGGTCCCGCATTGTTCGTGGATTCATACCCAGGAGAGACCTGTGTAGAGCCGATGAAAGAAGATGAAGTAGGTCTTCTCCGGGTCTGAGCTCTCTATTTCTCTGATTGGAGGAGATGATCCAATCTCTCGCTGGAAGCGAGAGAAGAGAGGGAAAGAGAGAGAGAGAGAGAGAGAGGAGACCCTCCCATGAATACATAAAGAGGAAATAGTATAAATTATGAACTGTACATTACAAAACATGTGTTGTATCTTGTTTGAAAAAATTGAATTGGTGAATGTTAGATAACTCATCAATGTTGATAGAGCCTTTAAAGTTGATCTTTAAATTGACCATTTAACAATCCCAAGGATCACTGAACGGGGTGAACTCAAGAGATGGATCTGACGAGCATAGAAACTCCTAGGAAAGTGATAGTCAAACTTTAATATGCCAGGTCAATCCGCAAGTGGATTTAGTGTACCTGAAGAGTCACAGAATGGGCTGATGATAGGCTCCGCAAGTGGATTTAGTGTACCAGACCATTTGACATATCTCAAGGTCAAAAGAATCGGTCAACTAGGAGTTGTTGCCTACTATCACACAGCCAAAACCAAGCCTCATGACCAAACAACTCTAAGCTATAAGAAGATGGCTAAAGAATCTATAACCATACTCAATATGGAGGCAGAAGAGGACCCAACGCTTCACAAATACATTGTTTCTCAAGTGTTCCTATTACAAGTCAGACCTTGAATTCAAATTGTATAGAGTCTCACCCCGGACCTCTTGATACAACATGTTTTTTCACGATGTCAAGTCCTATAAATAAGAAACATTGTGTACAAAAAAATGAAGATTACATGATTCTTATTCCTACATTATGAAATCACACTCATGTCAACTTGCTTTTCTAAAAGGAGGCACTTACTTTCTCCTTCTTCGTGTATTCCTTCCTTGGGTGTGACTTGAGGACAAATTTGGGTTCACATACGAATTAGATGCATGTATGTAAATACCCCTACTAGAAAATAGCTTTTATTGCAGGAAGCTCCAATATGAGTAATTGTTTCATGCTGAGTGAAAAAATTACTGAATGATATGCAATTTAAAAAGCATAGTAGTTAGAAAAAATTAAATAAATAACTTGTTTGAAAAGTTTCAAATCAAGTTGATGTTAGGCATAACCTCCTTTGAGCTGATCTTTTCGAACCGGCCAATGCCATTTGACCCAACAAGTTGAGCTCAAGTCTGAGCTGGTCATGTCTCAGCTCAAGTTTAAGATACTCATGGACCAACTCATTTGTTCAATATTTGATAAATAAAATCATTTATAAAAAAAAACCAATTTAAATATATACCACACAATTATTACATATTTAAATATCTAACCCCTAAACATCACTTTTTCTATTTGTAAAACTCAAATATTTACTATCACTAACTTGAACAAAATGAAATTCATCTTTTCCTCTATAGAAAAAATATTATAAATGTAAAAACTAAATTCTAACTATTAGTATATATATATATATATGTATTGAAAATTGTGCAAAAGAAAAAAAAAATCAACAATGTTAATCATTAAAAATTCAATAATAAATTTATTCCACTTGTAATGTAGAATACGAGCACATTTACCTTATAAACCTCTTCCTATTCTACTATTTCAGTCCCACCTTACATCACTCAGCACAAATAACAAACTAAGCACACCCATGAACCAAACTCATAAAATCACCTATTAGTTCACTGAAAAGCTAACTTACCCATAGAAGAAGAAAAAAAGCTGGTGGAGGAGAAGTTACCATTATTGTTCGCGGCGGCCGATGTCGTTGCATTCATGGCCGTCGGCGCCACTGCCGCCGGCAACAGAGAAGGCGAAGAACCCTTGAGGAGAAGATCGACATTCGCATAATCTTCCCTTTCGAGCCGGATCTCCTTGAGCATCGCGGCGACATCCTTCATTGTCGGCCGCTCGTCCGGAGCGGGATTAACGCAGAGGAGGGCAACGCCGATAGCCTGGAGCATCTCCTCCACCTCCGAGGCGGACCGGTAACGAAGACTGACGTCAAGGACCTCAGGACTCCCCTTTTTCATCCTCACCCAGTCGGCGACGTGTAAGCCGTCGGGGATTGTCGGGTCGATCGGCTGCTTCCCGGTCAACACCTCCAGCACCACCACTCCATAGCTGTACACATCGCTCTTCTCTGTGATCTTCATCATGTATCCATATTCTGTGTTCAGATTCAATAATCAGAATCATAAATGGAGTGATTTCAGAATGTATGGTAAACAGTGTTTTGACTTACTTCCAATCTACTGAAATTTTATTTTGCTTTTCAGTACTTCAAATAACATAAAGAAAAAAAAAAAGATTATATATATAGGTTTAGAAATATATATCCCAAAATATTAAATATAATATTTTAATCATAAAAAATTAAATATGATTTTTTAACCATCTAACACTCACTCAAAATTTATTTAATTAATTTTAATCTAAATCTTTTAGTTTTGATCATTTTATAAAAATCAAAAATCAAAAAGCCAAAATTGATAAACCTTAGGAATGTGAGATTCTTAAAAAATCAGGTAAAATATTACATTAGTACTCCAAACGTAGAGCTACGTTTAGATTGCAATAGTTAGGAATATTCCGTTGTTTTACATGAATATTCAATTTGTGTTATTTGTATAAAATGATATGTTATTCGATTATTTTGCAGTGTTATTTAAATATTACTCCGCGTTACTTGATTTGAGATTGTCATATTCGGAATATTTCACGTGTTATTTTAATTTCCATTATGTTATTGAAATAACACAAGCCTAAAACAAGTAACGCGGGGAATATTCCAATAACACTTCAGCCCTAAATCAAGTAAAGCGGAAGGATATTTCAATAACACCGCAAAATAATCAAATAACACTATATAATACTCAAATAATATATCATTTTTTACAAAAAAACACAGATTGAATATTCATATAACACAGCGGAATATCCCTAACTATTGCAATCCGAACGTAGTTCTACGTTCGGTGTCCTGATGTAATATTTTTCCAAGAAATCATAAGCTGGCAAACCCATGTTGGAGAACCAACTCGGAATTGAATAAAAATGAAAAATATAAGTTCCCATTTTGTTATCATAAGAAAAATCTAGATAGCATAAATGCAAAAAAAAGCAAACTTTAGATGATATAGATATGTAAATAGACAAGAATTGGATGGTATATACGTAAATGCCCCAAAAAGGAATGCAAACCAGGAGCTATGTAGCCATATGAACCAGCAATGGTGTTCGACGACCGTGCAAAGTCACCCTCCTCCACCAGCTTCGCCAACCCAAAATCTGCAATGTAGGGCTCGAAATCAAGCCCGATGAGGATATTGTTCGCCTTAATATCCCTATGAACAATCGGCGGGATGCAATCATGGTGAAGATAAGCCAATCCCTGAGCAGAGCCCAGTATAATCTGATACCTTATATTCCATTCCAAGGGGCATCCATTCCGATCATGGAGCAATCCACCAAGACTACCATTCGCCATATAATCATACATCAACAACCTCGTGCTCCTGTTCCAGCAACACCCTAAGAACCTCACGATGTTCTTATGCCGGATCGCTCCCAGCGTCCTCACCTCCGTTGAGAACGAATCCCTCACTCTGACGCCGGTTCCTTCCTCTTTTCCGGCCGCCGCCGATGCCGGGGCGGCGGCGGAGCTAGGCCATAGCTTCTTGACAGCAATCACTTCGCCGTTGCTCATGCTCACTCTGTAAACTATCCCCGAGCAGCCTTTACCGATGATGTTGGAATCAGCTAAGCTGCGGACCACATCTTCAACGGAAAAGCTTAGCTTTTGAAACGGAGTGAACTGCCATGGCCGAGTCATCTCGCTGCGGAGCTCTGGATCTTCGTTTTCATTACCTTTCCCGACGGTCATTCTCTTTGCTTGGATCAGTCCCAGCATCCCGAGCACCATTGCTACTGTAACTGTGATGAGGAGAACAATGGTGAGTTTTAGTTTGTGCAGTCTCCGGTTTTCCTTGGCAGCGGAAGTAATGCCATTGGAATTGCTGCTAACGAAGCAGACATCTCCATCTTGTGTGCAGAGGCCTTCGTTGCCGGAGAGATCGGAGGCCGAGAGCTGACGGAAGAGTTTGGTGTCCGGGAGGTATCCTGTAAAGTTGTTGTTGGAGATGTTGAGACTGAACAGATTCTCGAGTCCAGCGAGCACGGTGAGGTTTCCGTTCAGGTTGTTGTAGGAGAGATCGAGCACGGAGAGCTTGCGGAGTTTTGAGATCTTTTCTGGAATCGGTCCGGTGAGCATGTTTCTGCTCAAATCCAAGGCAATGTCGAGACCTTCGATCTCGCAGAGTTCGTCGGGCATGGCTCCAGTGAGAAGGTTATTGCTTAGGTCGAGCAGTTCGAGGTTCGAGCAATGGGAGAGAGAGGAGGGGATTTGGCCGGAGAGCGAGTTTTCTTGGAGTATGAGTTTGTTTAGAGAGACCAATTTCCCTAAGCTCTCTGGTATCGGCCCGCTGAATTGGTTTAAGGATGCGTCGAGGATTAGGAGGCCGGATATGTAGCCTAGGGTTGCAGGGAGCTGGCCGGAGAGAGTGTTGTTGCTTATATTAAGCATCTGGAGCTGGGAGCAGTTTCCGATCTCATCCGGCACGGAGCCGCTGATCCGGTTGCCGGAGAGGTCGAGGAAATTGATTCCGGCGAGGTGGCCGATTTGCGAGGGGATGCTTCCTCCAATGTGGTTGCAGCCGAGGCGCATGCGGACAAGAGAGCGACATTGGCCTATCTCAGGCGGAATTACGCCGGAGATGTCATTTGAGAGGAGCAGCAACTTGGTGAGATTTTGTAGAAGGAATAGCTCCGGCGGAATGGAGCCCGTGAGATGATTGTGGGAGAGATCTAAGGCTTGGAGATTGGTGAGGGAACCGAAACTGGAAGGTATGCTTCCCTCAAGCTGGTTCTGCCATGCGTAGAACACAATGAGGCTTGAAAGCTCACCGATCTCCAGCGGTATTAAACCAGTTATCTGATTCGTGTCCAGCTGCAGCTGTAAGAGCGATGTGAGATTGGAAATAGAAGGGGGGATCGACCCAGAGATTTTGTTATCGCTAAGCATGAACTCCTGCAGATTATTTAAACCTCCAACAGAAAGCGGGATAGCGCCTGAAATCGAATTGATGGAGACATCAATGATTTGTAGAGACGAAAGATTACCGAACTGTTCAGGTATGAATGCAGAGAATGAGTTCTGCCAGAGAAGAAGCCGCTGCAGATTAGAGAGCCTGCCGAGCTCCGGCGGGAGAGAACCTGAGAGCGAGTTCTCATACAGAAACAGATTGGTGAGCGCAGAGCAGTTGCCGAGCTCCGAGGGGATGGCGCCTGAGAGCATCGCCGTGTAAACAGAGAGCGTCTGCAGATTGGAGAGGCGGCCAATGGAGGCTGGAATAGTGCCCGATAGCTTGGTGTCTGCGAGTCCAAGAACGGTGAGATTGCGGCATTGGGAGAGGGAATTGGGAATCGGACCGGAGAGATCATGGTTTCCACCGGCGCGGAAGGTGTGCAGTCCGGAGAGATTACCAACGGAGTCGGGAATAGAGCCGGAGAGGCGATTGTCGTAGAGAAGAAGGATACGAAGAGCGGCGGATTCGCCAAGCGAAGAGGGGATCTGGCCGGAGAGGGAGTTGGAGTTGAGAATGAGAGAGTGGAGCAACGGGAGGCGGAAGAGGGATGCGGGGATGGGGCCATTGAGAGAGTTGGAGCTGAGATCGAGTGCGGTGAGGCGGCGGCAGTCGGAGAAGGAGGAGGGGATGGAGCCGGTGAGGTTGGAAGCGGAGATGGTGAGAGAGGAGAGGGAGGGGAGGGAGGTGCAGAGGGTCGTGGGGAGAGGAAGGGTGAGGGGAATGGAGAGGATGGAGATGGAGGATACGGAGCCGGAGGAGTCGCAGGTGAGGTGGTTCCAGTTGCAGGGGGAGGAGTCCGTTGGGTTCCAGTCGGGGAAAGGGGAGGGGGAGTGGCCGGAGGTGATCCAGGAAAGAAGAGCGGTGGTTTCGGGGTTCGGGGAGGAGGTCGATGGAAGAAGGAGGAGGAGGAGGAGAACGAGGAGGCTCGAGCTCGGCATTGGGAAATGGCCGGCTTTCTGCGCTGAGATGGAAGCTGGCTACTTATTCTTGCATTGGGTCTCCCTCCATTGTTCTCGAGGAGAACAGAGGGGGAAGAGGGAAGCGGGAAGCAATTGGAGCGCAGGAATCCATGAGGGCCTTTTTTTTTTTTTAATGATTTTTATTTATGTTTAAAAAAATATTTTTTATTTTTGAAATTTTAAAAACGACATACATTATGATTATTATTTTTTTATTTTTTTATGTTTTTATTTAAAATAAAAAAATATTTAATATGTTATAATATAGTTAATTTTTTTAAAAAAAATATTGATTTAAATATTTTAAAAAAATTGATTTATTTCAAAAATAAAATAAATAAAATATAAGGAAATATTTATGTTTAAGTGAATCGATGTATTTATAAATTAATATTAGTTGGAGGGGTTATCATGCATTTTAATATTTAAGTGAGAATTTGAAAAGTGAATTAAAGTGTTTGATTGATTTGTAAATATGTAAGTAATTGCTCCTTTTTTTAATATAATATTTTTTTTTGTGTTTAACAATATATTTAATATTTCATTTTTGAATAATTAAATGCAAAATATTTATAAAATAATATTTGAGATATTTTTTTTTTAGCTCCCGAATAAACATATTTATGTTTTCCAATTAAGAATTTGATATAAATGAAAAATATTGGTTGGGGTTTTACAATTTTGATATAT
>NEWO01000016.1:1684171-1699846 GCA_003013225.1 Phalaenopsis aphrodite
CCAAGTAATCCTATAGGGATTCTTCTTGAATTCTCTTATAATGATCTTACCTATTAAATGTTGGAGGCTAAGATCAATATGTGGAATTTCAAGTTGAATAAAGAGAAGAGTTTTTGAATTTCTAATGGTGGGGTACCTCTTCTAGTTTTCTAAGACCAGTCAATAGGAAAGTCCTATAGCTAGACCTAGGCTATTAAAGAAGTTTCTAGACCTCAACCAAAAGTGAGGTCAACATGCTTCCTCAACTAGTCCTCATCTACTGCGATTGTTACTTTGTTGTCACACCTACTGCCCCACCACTTCCTGCCCGACATGCTTTGACACCTTTTGAGCTTGGCCCCTCAATTCCTCCCACCTCATTGGTTACATTTACAGCCAGTGGGGGACTTGATGTTATTTTTAACATTATATTAAGTTTATACTGCATTCTATATGCTTTATATAAATAATTTTTTTTTTCAAAAAATATTAATTCTCCACAAGATGCCCATCACTCACATCATATAGATTATCAGGAGGAGACACGATCAGCCCTATCTCTCACGGAAGAAGATTCCTGTAGCCACTCGAGACTTGTGGTTCAGTGAGTTCGAGGTACGATCATGTAATTTGAATCAAATTTGTAAATTTAATTTATTTTCTTATACTCAAACATTGATTATTTTTTACGTTGCAGATGTCATTCATCTAACTCCTAGAGCACCACTATTTGATTTAATGAATCTTTGGGATTCGGGCCAGACATCGCCTTGGAGACATATTCCTGACCTCCCGTTAGAGGGGTGAGTGGCCTTCCTGGATTTGGGTGGATCTCTCAGGTCAGTTGACCTTAGCTTGGACCTCTCCTGCTTATGATAAGAAGAGATAGACGAAAAGAGCAAACCGGGCGACAGAGGAAGCCAAGGGAGAAGCGATCCATATTGATGGACCAGTCTTCCATACAGAGCACTACAATAGGTTGGTAAGATTTTTTTTAAAATATTTAAAAATTCAATATTTGAAGTAATCTTGTGGCGCTAATCAATTTTGTATGCTATATAGGTCAAAGAGTTGATCCATACTCCCCTACGTTGCAGAGCTGCATGTCCGAACTCGTCGGCACCTGAAGATGCAACTGTGGGTCTCATTGCATTCCCGTCGGGTTTCTATAAGTTAAAAAAATAATAATAAAAGTTTATTTTTATTATACTTATTGAAAGTGTCAATAAAACATTGTTTTAATTATGCAGGAGAAGTTTGAGCGGCTCCAGGAGAGGCAATTTGCTACTCAAACCCAGACTTTCACCAATAGCAGTGGTAGTGAGTCTACCACTGCGCAGTCCAAGTATGAGCTTTGTACCCATCTGCCGAGGAAAAAGAAGGGGAGGGTTTATGGCCTTGGTGCAAAGGGCATAACCTTCAAGGCCGAGTTCTCCTGTGGTCCAGTACTAAGTTCCCTAAGCTACACACAACCAGATCAGGAGGTCTTGTCATGCAGGTCGCTGCAATGAACGAAGAGCTCCACCAATTGTGTGAAGAAATGTTAGAAGGTCTAAATCTGGTCGAGGACTCTATAGTGTGCTTCTCAGAGACTTTAGAAGATCTCTGGGGCAAGCAAACAGTGAGAGTCGTAAAGGAGGAAGATGATGATGAGGGGGACGAGGAGGGAGACAGTGGTAGTTACTTTTTATGTTATCTTTTATTTGAGAGCATTAATTTGAGCATTCAGTAAGGAATTTTCAAGTAATTTTATTATTCTTATTTGGAACTGTTTATGACAGTTTTTTACTTTTCATTAATGATGTGTATTTAAGCTTGCTAGTATGGCGGGATAAAATATGGTTGAGATGTGAATTTTTTATTGTGTTCAGGTTGTGGATGTAATTGTTCTTTTATATTTTTTTTGTATAGCAGATTTGCGTCTGATTTGCGTCAAATAATCTGACTCTACTCAACAATAGTATTATGTTGCTCTTTGATTTAATATGCTGCAAATTTGACAAAAAATATTATCGACCGATGTTTTCAAATGCAAAGTTCGTCACATGCATGACTTAAGCAAATCAGACGATAATACGACCTAAAAAATGATGCAAATACTTTCCTTTAAAATATTTCAACGTAAATTGGACGAAAATCATTACCGACCCCCAATTTATATACGGAAAAAAATCAAGCGTAAATCGTACGCCAATCCGCCTATAAACCCTAAATATCGTTGGTTTTGACTTCGATTTATGTCTGATATAGTCGATGCAAAATTGCTTAATTCCTATAGTGTTGGCCTCAAATCTCTCGAATAAGACCAACCGATATGTTAAGTCACCCCAACGAACTAGTTGATCAGACACAGGCGCCCAAATAACAAGCAAGCGAAATTAAGTCTCTTGATTAAGCAATTCAAAGCAAGAGTTGGACAACTCAAGCAAAATTGGAACGGGACATCCTCAATTTCCCACGAGGAATACAAGTCTTCCACGGTTTAGGGGAAACAATAATTGTATAGGGCCACACTAAGGAATCCTTGTGGGTGATTTCTTTTTATTTGAAATAGTATGAATTTCCCCTTGAAAAAAGAGGAGATTTGACTCCCATAAATAAGATGTATTGTGCAACATGAGGAGCATTACCTTTTTAACTTTATCAAGGAATCATAATAGAAATTCAGAAATTCTCTTTTTCTCATTATATCTCTCTTGTTTCTCTCTCTCTTCTACTCATGTGAGTACTTTCTATTCCTCGGGGGACAAATCTGGCTTTAACACTGTAAAAGATATGGCAACCATAGAATCATGCCACCAAGAAGAAAAGTATCAATGATAAGAGGACCAATGCAAGCCGAGGAAAGTATCTTGTGACCCAATATATACAAGAACTCAAAGATCACATCAAGAAATTGATAAGATAAATGCTAATAGAGAGAGCAAATTCGATGGCATAACCGCTGATTCCTTCCACAACTCTAAGGCAGTGTTTGGCTGCAGCTAAGTTTTATGTTAAATAGGATTCATTAAATTCCGATGAATCCTGATTCATCAAATCCGTAATCCATCGCGGTCAACAACGAAATAAATCAGCCTTATATTCAGATTTATGAAATCCGGATTTACGTTATGAAAAAGACTAAAGGCGGGAAGAAAAAACGAAATGTGCAAAAACATGAGTTAACGAAGTGTTGAATTTATTTCTTTATTTATATATATATATATGGTGTTTGTTTGGATAGATGTAAGCTAAATCCAATTAATAGCATGTTAACAAACACCGCCCAAGTGTGAGCTACAGACATACTGCCGTGACATTATAGGATATGCGTCTCAGACGTGAAATGGAAGAAGACGTAATAAAGCATGCCGACCAACACCCGAGAGTGCTTTCTCCAAACGGACCGTTAGGGGGAAAGCAGCTGAACAATTCAAAATCCCAAGCCTGGAGCCAAATCGAGGGAAGACCGATCCAACAGACCACGTCGCCTATTTCGAGTCAACTTTCTAATATCATTTTTCCTGACTCGGAAAAAGAGCAAGTCTTCGTAGTCACCATTATATAATGAATTATTTCAACTAAGCTATAGACCCCATAACATTTTCTCTTTTCCAAAATTTTTCACATAAAAATGCGTCTCTAAATCACCTAAGCAGGTGTAGGAATTTCTTGTAATACTAAAATATTAATTAATCACTCTAATCATCCAACACGCATCACTACTAATTGACCATTAGCTAAATGACAAGATTAGATATTTTATCCGTGAAAGTCCCACAAGTAATCCCCGTTTAAAATGGAAACTACTGGAAGGCACATGCTTAAGCAGCTACTAATCGCGTAATTAATCCTCAAACAATTACTAATAATTAAGCTTACCAAGTAATTAAGAGATGGCCTCCCCATCCACGTGTCATCCTCCTTGACATATCATTTATTGTGTTTTTGTGGCCGACCTTATATTAATTCGTGGTTAATTGCTTTGGGTTTGCAGTCTAACGTTTTTTGTAGGGACGTCAAAAAAGCTCGTTGTTCGTGAACAGTTCGTGTTTGGTTCGTCAATGTGTTCGTGTTCGATTCGTTTGATAAGTAAATGAGACGAACGTGAACAAACTTTTTTGGTTCAGTTAGTTAAACGAACCAAACACAAACATTGATGCGTTCGTTCGTGTTCGATTCGTTATTGTTCGAAATATAAAATAATTTAAAATAATTATATATAAATAAATTTATGATATTTAAAAAAATTAAATTTTATAAATTATAATATATAATAAATTAATAATAATAATATACTATATTAGTAATATACTAAAATAGATATTATATATTTATATAATATAAGTTATATAACTAATATAATATATTGTTTATATATATATTAATATTAGCGATGTCAAACTGGCTCGTCGTTCGCGAACAGTTCGTGTTTGGCTCGTTCGTTAAGAAACGAACACGAACAGTGACTTTACGAACAATTTCAAACATGAGTTTATTTCAAATAAACTAAATTTCAAACGAACCAAACACGAACACAAGCTTTGTTCGTTCGTGTTCGGTTCGCTTACACCCCTAGTTTTATGTGAAATTATAAGAAGAAGAGAAACAAACATGAAATTTAAGAAAAAAAACAGGGGATAAGAGATATTAACGTGATAAAGCTGTCTTCAGACAACGACTGCAATCTATCGGATGGAGTGGAGGAGAAAAGTTAAAAAAAGACTTATAGTGAATCACGATCGTTGTTCAGACGCAGCTTGCATCTTGCATCTGGATTCCGGACGTAATTATTTCCTCATTGAGCCGAGTCGAATATGTCAAGAAAATTATCTGGTTTGGTCAAATATAATATGATCATATTTAGTTCAAACTTGAGCCGCATTTTTATATATTTATTTATATTTGATTTGATTAAAATTAGTAATGTTCACATTTAATTTAATTTGTGATTGATTGTTTATATTAATTGAACAAATAATAAAATTTGATAGGGTACTTAATTTTCATATAAGATTAAAATTTTAATGTTTAGTTGATTTTCTTATATAGAGCTAATTAACAAGTTAAAAACATTGAATTAGTACTTAAATTTTTATGTGAAATTTTTAGTAAATATTTTATAAATATAAATAAGTAATTGAATAAATTTTAAATTAGCATCTAACTAGTTTATATCAAATCAAAAACAATGCATAAGTTATATATATATATATATATATATATATGCAATAAGAAAACATAAATAATTACTAACACATGATTTCATTAAAATAAAAAGAAAAAAGAAATTGCATTAAATTTATATGCATTTTGCTTATTATAATATATTACTCTTAAATATATAATTAATTAAGTTCTTGTTAATCAAATTTTATTTAAATAATATATCATATAAGTATGTAATATTTAATGAGTTATTTAATAAAGAGATTAATTCATGTTTATTAAACTTTAAAAAAATATTTGAATAAAGTATTAATTATGCATAGGTGATTCTTCCATCACCTATGCATATCATTGCAGATGACATTATTGACTTGGTCAGTGCAAACCAATGGGGAGGGCATACTGTTTGAACTGTTGTCTAGAATGACTCAATCTTGACCATTCATTTCAGTTAAATTAAATGAAAGGTGTGAGATTCTTCTTCTTTCTCTCCTCAAGAAGTCACAATCATTCACAAAAATGGTCATGATTGGAACGAAATTGGAAAGGGAACCTAACTCTAGTCCAGCCAGGGGTGTAAACGGGTGGATTGGAGCTCAAGCCATGCCATTATTGAGCTCGGCTCGTCTGTCAAATTGTTAGCTCATGTTTGAGCTCGAGTCTAGCTTGAATAGTGCGTTTGAGTTCGACTCATAATGGTATCAACTGACTTGTGAGCTCGAACTACAAATTTAATTTTTACGTGAGCTCGCCAGAGATTGTATTGGTAGGTGGCGGAGGAGAAGGATGCAGCGGCAGCTTACTGGAAAATACATCGAAATGATTAATGTACTTATCGTTGTGAGGTCTCTGTGAGCAGCCTCCACCCATTCACAAGAGCTTGAGATCATCGAAAGGAGGTTGAGATCATCGAAAGGTTATCGTAGATGTTTTCTAAATAAATATCAAACTCACGCATTAAATATGTTTTCTAAATAATTTAATAAAAAAGTTGTCCTTGCCAAAAATATAAAATGTAATTGATAACTATATGCCTACATACACTTAAAAATAAATAATATATATATTTTTTTATTTTTTTAGGCATGCTGACAAAATTGAATGATTGAGTTTGGTATGGTGGAGGGCAATGTTTGATTGGTGTTAAGCTTCTATAGGCTTTAATGGTAGTAAACCAAAAAGGTCGAAATTAAGAATATAAGTTTATAATTCAGAAATAAGTAGTAATTATCTTAATAATTGTAATTTTAAGAACTGTTGAATTCAAATTCGTCTTGTTAAGCATGCCCAAGGATCGATGTTGTAGGGAACAGAGAGGAAAGAAAGAGAGGGCGGTGAAGGAAGTAAAAGAGCACACGCAGGCTTGCCCTGTGAAAGCGAATTGGGGTATTCTCGGGCTTTATGACCCTTTTATATATCTAAATAGAGAAAATAAACGAGAAGGAGAGCACCACCTTTAAAGTATAGGTATCGATTTAAGAGACAAAAAAACCCCTTCAACATGCACTAGACCTTTTATTTATAAGAAATTGAAGGCCAAAAAGTATAAATTTACATACTTTCCCAAGCTTTTATGAGGGAGTTACATGATATTATTGTCTTTTTCTATTAGTAGTCATTATAGTCATCTTTTTAGTATTTATGGATCCTTCAACTCGCGGATCCTTGAGTCAGTTGGTTCAACTGATTTTAGTCAACCATTTTACCTAAACACTGGGCAATCTTTGTTGGTTAGCTCTGAGTTCAATGATCGTCGGCTTTGGGTATGGTGACTGCTCGACTCTAGTTTGGCCGACCGGTCTGTTGTCATTCTTCAACGGAAATGTTGGGAGAATTTTGATTGTTCTTAGTTATCACTCAAGCTATAATTAATTATTAAAATAATAACTCATCGAAAGTGTCTATATGCTTAGAATAAAAATAAATTTAATTTTTGATTATACATAAAGTGGTTTTATGGATCTTTTTCATGAATTTTATTATGTCAAGTTAGTTTCATTCTTCCAAAAAAAAAAAAAATCCCATGAAAATCTACTATATAATATTTTCTTTCATTCACCCTCTCCCCTCTCATCTTCATCCCCCTAATGATAATTGGAAGATGTTTTGAACAAATACAATACCAGGATTTAAGGGGAAAATATTACATCAAGACTACTAACGTAGAGCTACGTTCGGAGTCCACTGATATGCGAACACGTGACTTCAAGGAAACACACGCGTTTTCCTGTGATCCGACCCGGTAACACTGGAGAATATTCTTCCAGTCTTATTTCACATTTTTCAGGTGTTATTATGATAGATTGATGCGTTATTATGTTATTATAACATCGGGAATATTCCCAGAACACAATAACACATGAATACCAGCACAATAATACTTGAATAATGTTGAATAACATTAGAGAAATATTCCCCCGCACTAAAACAATTTTTTTTTAATTTTTCTGTCACCTCCACGTGTCCGCATATTAGTGGACTTCGAGCATAGCTCTACATTAGGAGTACTGATGTAATATTTTTCCCGATTTTAGAGAAAAAAGAAAAGCTTGCTTAAGAAGTAGATGACAAACATATTAATAAACTAATAAATTGAAATTTATAACTTGCTTATTTTGTACCCTACTTTAGTGGAACCTTAGTTAGTATGTCAGCTTTGAGAAACTTCAGAAAATTTTTGTTTTTGCCTCTATCAATCATGAGTGAGCACTTTTTCTTCTTTTCAACATCTTTGCAATAATTGCCATTCTATATCACCTTTATATGTGGTCTGTGTCGCAATTTTGTGCATTAATAATACCCATATGACTTGATAAATCACACTCAATTTTATTTTAAATAGAGAAGTAAAGAGAGGGATAAGATGTTAAAAATATGTGATGGGATTGTTCCTGTTGGTTCATGGTTTCTATAATTTTTGTAGGCTCAATGCAATTGGGAGTTGATCATTCATGCTTTGTCCTTCCACACTGCACATATGAATGGCAAAGATGATAGTTATTTATGTGGAGCAACTTAATCGGTTGGTGGGGTGTTATCTTTTTATGCACCTAATTTTTCATTGTTTCCTTTCTTCTGTAAGGGGAAAAGTTATTATGTGTGGACGTCCGGATATATTGACATTCTGGACGGGGAGGCCATGTTAGCACGAATTTAGGTGTATGCGACATGTGATGTGATTTCCCAAGCCACTGCTATCTGTACGTTTGAATCCCATGCGGTAAGGATCCAACTTAACTTCCTCGGGTGATAGAAGTGTTTGATTTTTGTGCTTCGCATAATGACACCTGAATTTACTCTTAGACCAAGAAGAATAATATCTTGTTGGTGATAGTTCGGGCTATTACAAATGATAGATGCTTTAGGTGACATAATTTGACGATATTTTAAGTGAATTATGAAACATCTTAAAGTAAAATGAAGCTAAATTCTTAAACAATGAATCACACTTTTTTGTGCAATGGTTGGAATTTTATTAGAA
This sequence comes from Phalaenopsis aphrodite, assembly GCA_003013225.1. Taxonomy (NCBI): domain Eukaryota; kingdom Viridiplantae; phylum Streptophyta; class Magnoliopsida; order Asparagales; family Orchidaceae; genus Phalaenopsis; species Phalaenopsis aphrodite. The sequence goes on from NEWO01000016.1 coordinate 1,692,783, forward strand.
ACTTTAAAGTTGAGTGTGCTCGTCTAAGTGCACTGCTCAGATGAGTGATGTTCTTGGAAGTTATACCAATGGTACAAGATAATGAAACCATTAATCCAAATAGAACAATATCTCGATGGGTGAGAATTTAGGTTGTTACAATGATAGCAGAGCATTACACAAGGTTGAAGAGATGAAAACTTGATTGGTGGATAATTAACATTACCAAAGTTGTTTAAACATAGGAGATTATGAAACCCTTTAAATAGAATGAAGTTGAACCCTTAAACATCGAGGTGTCTTCTAGTGTAATGATTAAAACTTCATTAGAAGCTCCAAAGTTAAGTGTACTCGTGCGAGGGCAGTCATATGATAAGCAACCTCCTTGGAAGTTAGACCAATGAAACAAAATCTTATAAAGACGGGCATTATAATTTTAACCTGAAATTGATGTTCTCTTAAATAAAGTACCAATAAAAAAAATTAACTCATTAGCCAAGCTATATAACATTTAAAGTGTTGGTTACTATACACCTCTATAGTCCACAAGGCATATACATATATACAACATACTAACACACTAAAAACTCAAAGTTTATAGCCACCCCCACAAATTGAAATATTTTCCTCGTCTTAATTTCATTAAATTATTTCTTATTGAATAAATTAAGCCATCTCTTGAGTACCAGCTATAATGGACAGAAAAAAGATACGAGAAAAATAACAAATAAAGGCAGAAGCAGGTGTAAACCAGATATTAGTGGTGGCGCTCCGCCACCAAACATCATCCCTAAAAATCCTGAGGCTCCGCCGCCTGCACCACCTCCGCCACCGTGGAACTCCATTCCACCACCGCCGGTGGGGAACCCTCCGGCGTTGGCTCCCGGATACCCACTTCTCTGTCCGCCGTTGTCCCTATAAATAAAGCACGGATATCTAAGTTGCTGGGACACGAAAAAGAAGGAAGAAAATATACACATCTTTACATACATAGGTAATAGTTGATAAATTTGTAAAAATTGAAGTTTAAGTTTTGGATATTTCAATGCATTGGTATTGAATCATGTGTATGTAAATCTTAGAAATTAAATACTCAAAAAAGATATCAACTCGTGGAAAACTTTTTACGTTCGGACTCCGGATGTAGAGATAAGTTCGGAGTCAATTGAAACACCTCCACGTAAAGCTGACATAAAAAAAAAATTGTTTTCCTGTGATCTGGCCCGATAACACAGGAGAATATTACTCCCGTGTTATTCCACGTTATTCATGTGTTATTATGATGATATTGATGTGTTATTGTGTTATTATAACACTGAAAATATTTCTAGAACACAATAACACAAGAATATCAACACAATAACACCTCAAACACACTAAATAACACAGGGGGACCACGGATATTCCCTTGTGCTAAAAAGTTTTTTATTTTATTTTTCTGTCACCTTCACGTGACGTGATTTTATTGGACTCATGCGTCAAGAGTCATGAGCGAGACTTAATATTTATTGAAAAAAGAAAAAGGCTTTACACATCCACCGCCCAATTTTTATGCATTAACATATCTACTATTCAAATTTCAATTTTTACCTAGACATCATCTGATTCCTATATTTTGTGACATAGGGAAAAAATTAAAGTTTGGGTGACTGATGTTTTAATACATAGGATTTGGGCGTTGGTAAATCTCCAAAAAAAAGTTAATATAAAAAATTTTTAAAATAAATTTGAATGTAGAGTTTAAATATAATATTATCCAAAAAAGCATTTTAAAATTTTATCTTGTTTTTAATGACAAATAACCTTCTTATTATTTTCATTTATTTGACCAACTTTTCAATCAAAATTATATATTTCAATGAGAATTAATGAGTGACTTGAGGCCCGTTTGGGCAGCTTATTCTGTGCGGTGCGTTTTGTAAATGCACTCAAGACCGTTTGAATAAACTGTATTTTCACCATTTATTCAAAAGACTTCACTTTCAAATCGTTAAAATCGTTAAAATCAGTGTTTTCACTCCGTATCTAGCTAATTGCGTTGGCAACTTTCTAGCAGCGGCTAGATTTTTCCAAAAGAAAAATTGTAATTACGCTCGCAATTTCTTAAACATCAAATTATTTTTCAGCGTCATTTTGAACAACAGCTTACCTTTTAGCAGTTTATCAACAACTCATTAATAAATCATGGCTGTCCCAAACACACTCGTCAAATCAAATTTGTTAAACTTAATTAGAAATTAATTTAAATTCCCATAATAAATCGAATTTAAATTCAAATTTAACCCAGAAAGGGACTGGAATCATTCCAGCATGCAAGCGATTGATGATACACTAAGAACAGTAGTACAATCATTAATTATAAGAAGCTCTATAATAGTGGGACAGTTGTTATAGTGCTCCAGCAACAATCGGTCATAAAGCTACATTATTATTTGTTTGGTGAAGGAATTTTAACGTTATTGAGGAAGGCTCGAGTTTACATGATTTGCCATCAACCTTATAAATTCTGTGGAATTATAATTTCTATTCTCATCTCTTAATAAAAATATTGCAGGTGTAGGGAAAAATACATCATATGATGTGAAATTTTAATAAAAATTTGATGCCTTTACATACATAGCACACAATTTTTATGTATTTATATATCTAAAACCTAAACTTTTGTATTTACAAGTCTTTAATATTGTATGTCAGAAACGAGTCAGCACGAATCTATAAAAAATTTAATGGACTACAAGATAAAAGTATAGTCTCAATGATGGCTCGACATAAGAAATAGACATTATGTCAGTAAGATGCTCAAAGAGTCCCATTGACCAACTGTAGTTTTCGAACAAAGGTCAGTTGAGCCAAGGATCGCATCCCATTCGAACAAGAAGAGGGGTCACTCCACCCCTCACCCGTGCACCATCAGACGCCTCATAGAAGTATAAAGGCTCTTCAGAAGGCTCTGAGTCCTTATCACCAAACAATCATCAAGTCCTTTGAACGGATATCTTGCCAAAGGGTAAGCTACTTATTAAATTACAGTTATTCACTTTCTGTTTGATAGCCTAGCCTGCCCAAACATCGCGAGTTTCCCGTCCAAGGCTCAATGGTCGGACCAAGATAGTCGATTGACTGACTAGCTAAGGCTAACTAAAAGTCGTCTGGGCCGACCAAAAGGCTGCGAGCCAATCAAAGGCCATTCAGACGACTGAAGGACCACCAAGGCCGACCGACCTAATGAACGTGGCCAACTTAGTTTAAGCATTTCTTGACCAGCTTAATTTTTGAGTTAGATTAGATTAACTAATTAATCTAATTTTAACTCAAAATTTACCTAAATTTAACACCCCCCAAATTTCAAACCTTATTCAAAATTGACCTGAAAACTCAACTTTAATCCAAATTTGGCTAATATTATTTTTTTAATGTAAAATGATTGCTATACCTCAAATAAAATGATATGCTCTGTGTATTCCGTATTAGTCATGTTAAAAATAAACAAATTTAAGTCGAATTAATTTGACCCGTATAGCGAATGAGTCAGACGTAATTGGGACTGCTAACAATCCGATTTCAAACCTAGGTGGGTCAAAATTTTGGCTCTTAGCTAAACTCGTTTATTTCGATCAGATCTCAATCTAAACAAAAATTAGTATCAATTTTGAATGATTAAAGATCCTTCAGCTAAATTCTCTAAATTCACAGCCCTAAAATCAATTTAGGATTGTTAACCCGATTTCCGGCAAAGCTTGGGTCTGCTCAAAATTAGTTAAAAAAATTCTATCCAAAATTTTAACTTATTGCTCGATTTTTTTTTTTCAATCTGATCACAATCCCAGTCAAAATTTAAAACAATTTTGACTAATGTACGGACGAACCTGGGGCTACCGAGCACGCCGGCGTTGCAGGTGAGCTGGTCGATGAACTGAGCGGACTTGGGGTCCAGGCTGGAGGCTTTCTCGTACATCGCCGCCGAGCCCTCTCCCGACGGCACGAAGTAAGCGCCGTTGACCAGCATGTCTCCCTCCGTCCTCCAATTCCACTCCTTCCACTCTTCCTCATCCGTCTCTATTCTCTTCGTCACCTGCCCAACAATTATGCATTTTTCAAACTCAGCCCCCCAGCACAATCCCAAATTACACCAAGGACCTTCACCTCCTTATTAGGAGATGATGACATCCAGTATATTTTCGAGAAGGCCGGGAAATTTACATGCATACCCCTCAATTCTTACGGATTTGCATTTATGACATGATTTTTACATTTCTACGTGTTGGTGTTAAGAATTTAAGTGTCGTGTGTTAATATTAAAGTTTACATTTAATTTTTTTAGCTTAATAAATATATTTAATGAAGAAAAATATGCATAAATACATTTTTTTTCTAAATTAAAATTTATTTTTTATTTAAAATAGTGATTTATTGAACTCATAATTAAATACAATAAATTGATGAATGATTTTTATACCAAGCCAGCTTATCATGTTTAAGAACTAAAAAGCTTAAATAATTTAATTAATATCTAATTAGTCAAGATTAATAGTGATCACTTATCACTTCCGTTGGATAGCCAACGCACTAAATACTTATCTTAAGGTGAATCATCATAGCTAAATATAAATAAAAATAGTAATAATTTTTATCAAATCTAATCATTTGGGATAGTTTGTGTTTATCCAGATAAATCGCTTATCTGAAACACGATGTGGTTAACTCGTGTTCTGTGTTAAGTGTAAAAAATCAACTGCATTTTCGGATAAACTGTTCAAACACAATCCGTATTTTCAAAAAGTCTTCGTAGCGAATAAGCTGCCCCAAAAAGAGCCTGAAGCTGATTTGAGTTGAGTGAAAATGACGAAACAAATTTCAAATTCAGGTTACCTCCTTGGCATTTGGATCAGGGGGAGCTCTGTATCGATTCCCCTGGCTGTTAATGGTGGGATTGGCGCTGCCACCAATGGCGTACATCTCCCATTCCGTGTAATCATTGTTCACAATATGAAAATACCCACGCCTGCACCTCGGCATCCTCTGAACCAGTTTCTCCCCAAATCGATTGAAGGCGATGGTGATCTGCATCCCCGAATCCGGCAGGTAATCGTCTCTGTGTCCCATAAGCATGACCTCATTGTGCCTCGAGAAGTAGCAATTGGAAATCGTTATCGCCGTCGATCCCATTATTGCGTCAATAAGCCCGTCGGCGCAGTTGGAGAGATTGCAATGATCGATCCATATGTCGCGTCCGGCGTAGATCGAGATTCCATCGCCATCCGATCTGCCGCGGAATCCGGCGTGGGTTGGAGAGGATCGGACGATGGCGTTTCCGGAGGGGACGCAATCGTGGATGTGAAGGTTGTGGATGATGACATTGGAGACGAATTGGAGGGTGATGCAGGCTCCGCCGGCGATGTGGATGTTTGCGCCGCGGCCGTCTAGGGTTTTGAAGCTGTTGACGAGGAGTTCTTGGTTGAGGCGGATGTACATGTCGAAGGCGAAGATGATCCAGAGGGGTGAGGTTTGGATGGCGGCGTGGCGGAGAGTGCCGGGGAGGGGGTTGGCGGGATCGGAGTCGGAGGAATCGGTGACGGTGTAGATGAGGCCGTTTTTGCCACCGAGAGCTGAGCGGCCGAATCCGATGGAGCAATCGGCGAGGAGGAAGCGGTGGGAGGGGGAATCGAGGGGGGAGCAGAGCCAGCAGTCGTCGATGGGGTTGCCGGTGAGGCATTGGGAGGGGTTGGAGAGGGAGAGGCGGCGGGAGATGGAGATTTGATGGAGGACGTTGAGGGCGACGGAATCGGGGTCGGGGTGGGAGAGATTTGGTGGAAGGAGGAGGAGGAGGAGGAGGAGCATTGTGTTGGATGAGGAGGGGATTTGGGAATCGTAGCTCCACTCTATGCCCGCGCATTCCTTACTTGTTAAACGATCCAATTGGGGTTTTATTTGGAGAAAAGTGATTTTTTTTTCTAATTTTTAACGGCCGCTTTAGAAAGTTGGTTTGATTTGATTTTTTTAAAAGTGGGTTGAAAGAATTTTGACAAAAAGAGTACGTAAGACGTATGCAGCGTTGTAATCTTTCTGTACTTTTTAGTAAGTTTCATGCTTCTATATTTATATATTTGTAGTTTATAGAAGGTATAACACAGATACAATCCCTCAATATCATTTGAATAACCTCCTGAAGTACGCAGTGCTGCGTACGTCGTAAGACAAGACGTACGCAAATTTTTCTCAGTTAAAAGATGGAAAATTAGAAATAGATCACATGAAAAGTTGAGATTTATAAATTAATTATTTGATTTTTTTAACCATTTTATCGGTGTATTTAAACATGCAAAGATTAAATTTTTGATAATTTGATAATAATGGAAAATATGAGTTGGGGTTTTATCATGAATTTTAGTATTTGATTGAGAATTTGAATAGTGGGTGAAAGGTGGAGGAAGATTTGTAAACTTAAAAATCTCTATTACATTGAGGAAAATATTTGCGTATGAAAGACGTACACAATGTTACGTACGTCAGAGATTATTCAGAGGGTACATGGGGGTTATATCCGGGTTATACCTCCCTTAACCTCTTTGTAACTTACTTGTACCTATGAAACTACAGAAACACAAAACTTATTTGTGGGTTACAAGGAAGTTACATAGGAGCATAATACGGATATAATGTCTCTATACCCTCTGAGTAACCTCTGGACGCACGCAGCTCTGCGTAAGTCTTACGTACGCAAATATTTTCCATTATATTATTTATTATATAGAAAAAAATTGTTGAGTAGACACCTCTCTTATTTCTCAAAAATAAAATTTCTAAATAGTGTAGGACGGGCTCGTATATGTGTCTGTTAGATTGTTTTTTTGAATGATTTGAAAACTGAGATGATGTTTTAACGTTCATATGCGGTGTATAGAAATGCATATGAGCATCATGTCACTAATTGTAAATTCATTTGTGAATGATGCTCTGCCGGCCAATTTAGGACCAGGCTTACCATTTTGCAACAAAATATCTGTTTGTGAATAAAATTTCAATCATAAATAGTTAAATTCCTTTAATTCTCGCTATTATAACCTACATAAAAAGCTTGGTTATAA
>NEWO01000016.1:1722781-1734739 GCA_003013225.1 Phalaenopsis aphrodite
AAAAAGCAAAGTTTGGGCGTTAGATTTATAAATATATAATAATTAGGTGTTATATTTAGCATCACATCAAATATATTATTATTTTTAGCTTTTTAGAAGTGAAGTTTTATGTAGGGCTGTCAAAACGGCTCGTTGTTCGCGAACAGCTCGTGTTCGGCTCGTTAAGAATCTCATGTTCGGCTCATTAATTTCGTTTGATAAGTTAACGAGCCAAACACGAACTAAGATGTGTTCGTTCGTGTTCGGCTCTTTTTGGCTCGAAATACTACTCATCAAGTTACTATAAGACTACAAAGATTTATAATCAATTAAAATATTGATTAAGAAAATAGAATAAAATTTATTAAATTAGATTTAAATGATGTTTTAATATAAATAATAATTTTTAAATCTTGCTCAAATCTTTATTGTCTTATGACTACATGATTAGGGTTGTTAAAATGACTCTTTGTTCACGAGCCGAACACGAACACATTTTTTGAGCTCGAAATATAAACGAGCCGAACACGAGCTGAGCACTCGTTTACACCCCTAGTCTTATGACATCAAAATATTGTAAGGGTAAAAAACAAATTTTAAATGCCAAATATGTAAATACATATAAGAATTGCGTGGTATGTATGTAAATTTCCCATTAATAAATTGCATTTCAAATTAATTTTTTTTTTAATGTTTACGTTAATTTAAATAATTAAAAAATGGTTTTAATCTTTCTTAATCGAAAATTGATTTGCATGGAAGCAAAATCGTTACACTCTTTTTTTATTTTGACCATTTTTTTTTCAATTAAAATAAAAATATATTAATTTTTTTTAATCAATATTAATTGATATTCAAGTCAAACTTTTATGGTTATGGAAAAAAAAATATTCCTATTTTTAATATTTGCATTTATATTATTTAAATGTCATACAATTATTTGCATTGAACCTATGTCTTGCAGCCATTTATTCCATAATCTCACCTTCCATTCTCCCTTATGTGTTGCATTTCTCCACCACAACAGAAATCAAGCACACCATTACAAAATGTTTACAGCCCTTGAATCGTTCGAGGCTCATTCAATTGAAGAATGAACTTCACAACCTCTCGATGCATAACTAGATCATGACGCAATATCTATCCAACGTCAATACTATTGTCGACAATTATCTCTGCAGTGGGCGGACATTTGGATCATGAAAACATTATTATCTATACTCTTAATCGTCTATCCAACACGATATCAAAGCTTCAAGACGGCCATTCGGACACAAGTGCATCCTATAGACTTGGATGACTTCTACTCTCTTCTTTACAGTGAGGAGATTAACACAACCAGTGACAACCAGAGAATTGAGCAGGCCAGTAATGCTCAAGCCGCACTCCAAGCTACTTGAAATCAGCTTCTCCTCCTCCACTTGAGGTCATGACCGAGCACAACCAATGCTCATTCCAAGGGTGGGCAAAGAACACCTCAAATCTAGGTTAGATGCCCAATCCACAACAAATTTGGACAATTGTCAGCCGCTTGCACATGTCCAATCTTGAGTGGCATTACAAATAACTGTTTCCAATTGGGCCTTGGACTAAAGTGCAACAACTCACCTTATATAATATTTTAGCCATTTCCAGATAGTTAATCTTTCAACTGAGGTGGAACATGTAACGATAGGCGTGGTTCAACCTATTCCAGTCACACATAAGGGTGAGAGCATTCTCCCAACTTCTCACCGTAAGCTACTTTTACCCCAAATTTGGCATGTTTCCTCTCTTTCTTAAGACCTATTACCTATGCATAAACATACATTCCACCAAATACCTATCCCAAATCTTTCATATCACACGAAAAAATGACCATTGTAACTTTAAAAAGCAGAATACATCTTTTCTTACATAGGTAAGGTGGTATGTGAAGTTTAACCCTTAGATTTGTAAATATGTATAAATTAAACAGTATTTATATAAATATTCTTTAAAAATTATTGTTGATATTGACTTTTTTTTTTTTAATTAAACACTTTTTATACATATGTTTTGAAATGATTGTGATAATAAATATTATATGAGTAAATATCAAAATTTATACAAAATGCATACAAGTCCACAAAAATACTTAAAACCCACTAAATATAGAGCTTAATTTGGGTACATATTGCATGCCCTTTTCCCATGCAAATCAAAAGATTACATAAAAAAGGCCTATTTTGAAGTGACATTTTAATGTAATGACACAAATAATGGTGTTTGGACTAGCTCTAAATAGTTTACCTTTAAGAACATTTTTTTTATAGGCTGAGTTGCACTAAGGTTAGATTAATAATTTCTCATGTCAAATCATGTAAAAGCTAGTTTGCTTTTCTTGTTACAAATAAGTGAAGGCTATTATGTCAACCTTCATAAAGTTTTGAGCACATGGTTTAGTTGTGTGGCCCTTATTGTCCCAATATTTTCTTGAAAAGACTACATGTTCTAGGATTTGGCTTTGTCTTTATGCAATTAGCTAATTAATAATTATGTTAATTAAACCATAAAAAGTTAGCATTTTGTAAGAAACCTCACAAAAATTGGTAAATTACATTAACATAATCAAATAAGAGCATTAATTAGTTTAGGCCCTCTTGATGCTTGGATAAGTCAATGTGTCTAATTATAATAATTTTATGAAAAAAAAAAATACATTTTTTATTTGAATAAATATAAATTTACAAAAGCACCAAAATTTATGGACTGCATTCATCCTCATGCAACTAATTATTAAGTTTAAAAGCCCTTCTTGCATGGTAATTATTAAATCCAATTAAATGAAAATTTAATGCATTTTTTATATTTTTATTTATTTTATTATTATTATTATTATTATTATTATTATTAAATGTGATTGCCATGCATAAATTTGGCTAAGCTTTTAATGGAAAAGGAAAGGGCCAGCAGAAAAATTAGACTTACAAATGCATGTGATTTTTCAAGAATATTTGTAAATTTAAAAAAAGTAGAGGGACATATTTTTCTTCTTCAGTTGGTAGCATACAAATTAACTTATTTACATTTTGTTTTATAAAGTATCATTTTCCTATTAAAAGTGACCTTTTGGAGGGGTGGATTTCAAATTATTTAAATTGAATGATGGCATATGTATGACTATTGATATATAGATTAATTGGTATGTCATTTTTTGTAATATAATTTGTGTACAAACATAAATAATTTTTGGGGCATTTACAAACATTATATATACCACACAAATCTTATATATTTACAAGTTTAACATCTAAACTGTTGAGAAATTAAGGCGAAGAAAAACAAGAACGACACAAATCTAGAAGAACATAAAGAGATTTAACGAGGTTCGGCAAGGATGCCTACGTCTTCGGGAGCAAAGCGGTAGCTTTTCACTAATTCAGAAAAATACAGAATACAGAAATCAGGGATTCAGAGGTAATCCCTAGGGTTACATACAAGTCTAATATATAACCCAAGAAAGTACATAAAAAGGAAACCTTTGGTACAATATGTAATTATCAAATTACCCTTATACCACACCCCCAACCCACATAAGGAAGCTCCTCTGATTTAGACAAAATCTTCCGCTCTGCTCCGCTCCTGATTTAGCAATGTTCATTTATAGTATATGAGCCATATCTAACATAAACATACATATTTACATGCATGCCAATTAAATATATAACATGAAATAAAAAATACGACCAATACATCTTCCCATGTACAAGTTTATGACAACAAAGTGTTATATAAGAGTAAATATCAAACTTTGGGTGCTAGATAGGCAAATAGATAATAATTACTTGGTATATATGTAATTTTTTCTTAATTTTTAATCAACATACAATAATTAGCATAGTTGGGAACTAATTGATCTAATTAACGCAGATAAATCAATATTTTATCCTTCCACGATGATTGCTTTCATTGGTTTGGATAAGGGAGGGCTTTTCATTGATGGTTGCTCGCCTTCAAAGGCTCGAAAATCATGAGAAACTTAAATAACTCTAAACAGACAAATGGTGGATTTGGGGGAGCTTATTTACACTGGAGGCGTTTTTGAAAACGCCGCCGGCTATTTGAATAATACATTTTGAAGTCATTTTTAAAAACGTCGTTTCGTTCTTTTAATTAAACACGGATCGCGGGTAGGACCCCGTGATTCGCGTTTCGTTCGACCGATTTACAGTAAAGCCTTAAGTCATTACGAGCTTCTTCTCCCGTCCCTTCAATCCCAAGCCCTGAAGACATGACTAAAATCAGCGATCGTCTGCATCAACAGAAACGAGGAGACAAAGATTCAGAAAATCGTTCGGCGCCACAAAGCTTCGAAAAATTGCTCGACACCACAAAGCTTTTCTTCTTCCCAAGCTTATCCCGCCAAGACCCCAAGTTTCATTCGGCCACTTCTCCCTCCGAGAGACCTTCGACCGACGCTCTCCCTTTATAGCACTCTTTTTCCGGCTCCTTCCTCCAGTTCCTTCCTCCAACTCCTTTCTCTATCGGGTTTCTCATCATTGAAGCAGTTAATTTGGAGGGATTATTGCGTACGGACACCGCATGCATCTCTGCATGCGGTGTTCGATCTTGAGTCAGGATTATTTCTATTTTTTAAAAAAAAAATAAAAAATTTTAGGTGGGGTCCACCAAAATACATCGGGACCGTAAATCAGGTTTACGGTCCGGATCGGACACCGCACGCAATTTTTCATTAATTTGAGCCTTGCAGGGGGTGTGTCGTGCGGTTAATAATTTAATTTGTCATTCATTTTTTAAAGCACTTGGATATGTTTTTTTATGAAAATTAAACAATTGAAATACACGCACCTTGTGAATTGATATCATAATTATAATGGATTGAAGCGATAGATAGTTAAGGAAATATAGCTGTAGAAATTGAAGTTTAGATGTTAGGAATTGAGTGGTCTTCATTGATGTTTTTCAAAATTGTTATGTATAGAGTTGGCAATGACAAAAAGTGTAGTTGTAATATATGTGGAGAACTGTAATGTGTTGTTTTTCATCTTCGTGCACTTATTGATATTCTAGAGACATTATTTCAGAATCAGAGCGGAATGATCATTTATCCGAAATCAGCTGTTATACGAAAGGCACAAACCAAACAACTAGCCAAGTCTATCAGAATAAACTGATTATAAATAAATTATCAGGATAAACTGCTTATCTAAATAAGTTGGATAAGCTGCAGCTGCCCCAAACAGACATTGACACCATTAAATTTTTGGGGCATTTACATATCTAATACCTATATTTTAATTTTTACATTTACAGCAGCCAAGCCTTCATATCACAATCACATAAAAAATATCACTATTTTAGCTTTTAAAAACTAAAATACACCTTTTTAAGCATGGTTAAGGTGGGCAGATATATAAACATTGAATTTTTAATTGTTAATATGTAAATACATAAGAATTAAGTGAGATGTATGTAAGATTCCTAAATTGTTTTTCTTCAGCCATACCAGAAAAAACCTAAAAATTACAAATAATAAAAGTTTAAAAAATCTGACAAAAACCAGAGGAAAAAAAAATTTTAAAAAAAAAACACATCAAAATTCTTCTCTTCTAAGAACTTGAGCTGCCATCACTGTCATCATACAGAGCTCTTGATTGTATTATAACCCTAGCCCCTGAAATAAGCCTGCAAGAACACCACACCCACATTCTCCATCAAGAAACAGAAACAGAACTGCAAATGACTAAGTAAGAACAAATCTGAAAGAAATTTGACTTAACTTTCCTCAATCTTGATTGTCTTCTCACCATCTTCCTTGATTGAAGGAATTTCAGTAATTCTCTTGTTTGCATCAATGGAGGATTGGCTACACTCTTGACCAACTGAAGAGTTTCTCGGGCAGTCTGAGATTGCTGATCTCATTGACTCGTTCCTCGATGGCTTGTTCGACGTGAGCTTGACGGCCCGAGGAAGGCATTTGGAATCGACAAATCTTTCTTTTTCTTTCGTAGAGTATGGCGATTTAGTGGTTCTGTATAATACATAATATTTTAACATTGTTACACAATATTCTACATTTGAAAGTGTATTTTGTTAAGGCTTTTACATAGTAGCGAGCAATTCTTATGTATTTACATATCTCTGTAAATAAATAAGAATTGTGTGCTACATATGTAAAATTCCCTTTTTTGGGTAATAGAGAATTTCTTCCACTGCTGAATAAATTCTGTAATCAGTTATCAAAAACCAACAATGTTGGAAGCATTTCGGATGAAATAATCAAAATCCTTGAACCTGAGCTTATTGCTACAACATCTATCTTAAATTATTTCATCAAACTAAACAGTATTATCTATATTTTGTGAACTTAATAAATGTGTAAGATATTGAAGCAACATGTTGATGTTAAGCCTAAAGAAACACTACATGTTCATCTTCATACAATTCTCCTTCTTTTTTCTTCAAATAACTTGTCACAATATGCAAAAAAATTACTACAGAACACAAAATTAAGATCTTGAATAAACATAATTTTGGAAAATGCAAGAGAAGTTTTATAAATTATAAGAAAACACAGCATATTTGCATTGATGGCAAGATTTAGATTCATGAAAGAGTATCCAGCAAAGAGAGAAATATATAAAACTATTACATGACAACACTTCATTTGTTAACTTGGCTCAAAATTGTTATCTGGTTAGATAAATCTGCAATTAAGAAATATATTCTACTACTGAAAAGGATCAACAAGAAGCCCAAAAAATGAGAAAATTATCAGATTTACCTGTCAGCATTGAAGGAAGAGGACCTCTTAAGAGTAGCCAAACCTTCTCTTACATCTTCCTTATGCCTCTTAGTTTCAAGCAAGCTCCCACTAAAATACTCCTTATCTTCCATTCTTAACCCGACAAAACTCGGATTCTCCGACAAGTAATCAAGCTCGCCGATAAACACAGAGTTGGCTAACACGGATGACGGAAATTTCATGTGAGAGAACTTTGGCTTATAGGTCGGAACAAGGCCAAAGCTATGGTGATCCTTCACAGAAATAGAACCACAAGTTACAAGCTGCATAAACACATTAGTCGCCTTCAATCTTGGCCCCGTTGGAATAAGAATCTCCTCCTCCTCAAGTATCCGGAAGCTGTTTACCTTACTGCAATCTGCTCTAATTAAAGACTCCAAAGTTTCCATCTTTCTACCAGAGGAAGAAGCACTTGAAGAGGTTGGTGGTGGAGAAACCTCATCCCTACATAAGTCAGAGCCATTGTTGGATCCTATGGCTCGATTTGATTGGTTTGGTTCATACTCAAAATCTATAGAGTTTTCATCAGTAGAAATCCCTCTAGTGCGAGTGTTCTTTCTTCCCACTTGAGTTCTTCTTCCTCCATCTTCAGTCTGGGTTGAAGCATCAGCAGCATTACTCGGCTTACACACTCTGTACTCTGATAAACTGGGGGAAACCGTCTTAGCAGAGGTATTGGTCGGCGAAGCCAGTCGATTTACGGAAGAGCATTGCTCTTTTTCTAGTCTTTGAGAAGGAGAAGGTGGCGGTGGGGATGGTGATGGAGGTGATGGAGTTTTTGAGTCCTTGAAGGCAGTTGGAGAGGATGAAGATGAACTCTCATTAGTTCTTGAAGAAGTGGGGGTTGGATTTTCAGATTGAGAAAGCTTCAAATTTTGCTGCTTTCCCATGGCTCCACCATGAATTGCCTTATCTAAACTCAAAACACCCAAATAAATTCCCCGAAAGATAAAAAAACATGATTTTGTTCAAGTCACTAAACAAAATTACAGGAAAAACCAGTGTTTTTGCTAATAATCGAGGAAAATTACCAGAGGGGAGTTGATCCAAAAGCTCAGAACCCTTGAGCACAAACTCAGTGCCATTGGTCGGGAGGATTAAATCATCCTCAGAGAGATCATGCCACACAAACCCATTTTTATAACTCCTAAAAATTAATTCAAATAAATTAATGGCGTTTCAAGACCATAAAAAAGGAGAATTTTTAAAACATAGAGATTCCCCTCCGCTACCTCTTACAAGACCAGGAATACATGGCGGCCATTCCCTTCCCTCTGAGCACATTAAGCCGACTTATAACATCTACGGTTCAAAAGAGAGAAGAGGACAAATGCCTAAATAAGAACGACACAAAACGCTATCTTTTGCTTAAATTAGACCCAAAAACTCCATTTTTATACCTCTGAGGTAAAGCCCATCCGGAGAAGAAAGAGGAACTTCGATGAAATGAGGGTGTTCGAGCTGTCGATTTCTGCAGAGATAATAAACGACGGGTATCTTTCTCCCCTGTTTCTGCTGTTTTAGGACTGGAGGAGGAGAGCTCCCTTGGCCTCCATACTTTCTCATCCTGCCTTCCATCTCTACTACTCTGTACTTAGCTCGTGAAGAGGAAGGCAATGGCGGAGAAGATTAGACAAGTGAAGAGATCCGAAAGGGTTTTATGTTGGCAGGATTAACTCAGTACGGCTCTGGTATGGATACCGGTAAGGTTGCTAGCTTTGAAGGTAGTAAGCGGCATTAATGGCTTCCACGGGTCCCAGGGGGTAGAGATAGAGAGAGATAGAGACAGTAGGGCTTCGGAGTGTGGGAGAGAGAGAGTGGGAGACAAAAGTTGCGAGAAAAAATAAGAAACGATTCACGAGAGAGAAAGGGAGGGAGAAATGAGAACAAATTGAAGCTATTTTGAATTCTTTCATCTTTTCATGGAAGAGAGCTCAAACGATGAATTAGTATTTGACTTTTTATAAAGCTTGTGGGGGAGATTAAAAAAATGGGAAAAATTGTCAAAATCATTTTTTGACTTTTCCAAATTATCATTTTAGTCCTCAAATTTATAAAAAAAAAAATATCATTTAAGCCCTCAATTTCTTTTTTTCTAATTTCATTAAAAATTTTCTTTTAAAAAATGATTATTTTAATTAGTTTTAAACTAAAATAATCTTATATGAATAACTAAATAAAAATATTTAATATTGACATTGATTAATTTAAAATTACATATCTAATAGTGAAATATTCATGTTTACATCCATATTACTTAAACCTTTAAAATTACATCACAAATATAATTATTACTATCTTTTTTTTTAATAAAAAACACATTTTTAACATAAATTTATAAGGCCTATGTGTTTTAAATGTAAATATCAAAATTTAGGCTTTAGATATCTAAATACATAAAAATTGTGTAGTATGTATGAAAAATTTCCTATATTTCGTTGTAGCTACATCTAGGGCTCTAAAAAAACTCGTTGTTGTTCGAGAACAGCTAGTGTTTGATTCGTCAGTGAGTTCATGTTCGATTCATTCGATAAGTAAACGAGACGAATATGAACAAATTTTTTTCGTTCGGTTAGTTAAACGAATTAAACGCGAATAATGATGTGCTCGTTCGTGTTTGAATCGTTATTGTTCGAAGTATAAAATAATTTAAAATAATTATATATAAAAAATTTATGATATTCTAAAAAATTAAAATTTTATAAATTATAATATATAATAAATTAATAATAATAATATATTAATATACTATATTAGTAATATACTAATATAAATATTATATATTTCTAGAATATAAGTTATAAAATTAATATAATATATTATTTATATATATATTAATATTAGGGATGTAAAGCTGGCTCGTCGCTCGCGAACAACTCGTGTTCGACTCGTTTGTTAAGAAACGAACACAAACTGTGACTTGACGAACAATTTCGAACACAAACTTATGTTATGAAAAAACGACGACAATAAAGCGAAAAATAGATCGAGAAAAATCACACCAGAAAAGGCGACACAAGATTTACGTGGTTCGGCAAATTGCCTACGTCCACGGAGCTGCAGAGGATTTTATTAGCTTTGAGGATTACACCGTCGACCACGTCGACTTACAAGAAAGAATTCTCTCTCTCTCTTTCTCTCTCANAAAAAACACATTTTTAACATAAATTTATAAGGCCTATGTGTTTTAAATGTGAATATCAAAATTTAGGCTTTAGATATGTAAATACATAAAAATTGTGTAGTATCTATGAAAATTTTCATATTTTCTTTGGGCTACATCTAAAAATATGGTTATTGTTCGTGAACAGCTAGTGTTTGATTCGTCAATGAGTTCGTGTTCGATTTGTTCGATAAGTAAACAAGACGAACGTGAACAATTTTTTTTTCGTTCGGTTAGTTAAACGAATTAAACGCGAATAATGATGTGCTCGTTAGTGTTTGAATCGTTATTATTCGAAATATAAAATAATTTAAAATAATTATATATAAAAAAATTTATGATATTCTAAAAAATTAAAATTTTATAAATTATAATATATAATAAATTAATAATAATAATATATTAATATACTATATTAATAATATACTAATATAAATATTATATATTTATATAATATAAGTTATAAAATTAATATAATATATTATTTATATATATTAATATTAGGGATGTTAAGCTGACTTGTCGTTCGTGAACAACTAGTGGTCGGCTCGTACGTTAAGAAACGAACAAAAACAGTGACTTAACGAACAATTACAAAGAGGAGTTTATTTCAAACAAATTAAATTTCAAATGAACAGAACACTAACAGAAGCTTTATTCGTTTACACCCCTAGCTACATCAACATACATAGCTCTAAGAAGATAGCTATTTACAAGTCTATCAAATTTGTGGCATGCGTAAATATATTGTTTGGGTAGTTAAAAAAACCACTTTAGTAAATTATAATGTTTCAAGTGCTATTTATGTAATAATCCCATTTGTGAATTCATTTGTTATATTTATTTCTCCAAATTTAGATTAAGATTTGTTTTCATGGTATTTATTTCATTGATGTAAACTGATGAATCAATTTGGATCTTTCTCCAGCCACTACCACATGTAGGGCTGTCAAAACGGCTCATTGTTCGCGAAGAGCTTGTGTTTGGCTCGTTAAAAAGCTCAAGTTCGGCTCGTTCGCTAAGTTAACGAGCAGAATACGAACAACACGAATAAGTTGAAGTTTAGGTATTAGATCTGTGAATTCAAAAGAATTGAGGTGTATGTATGTAAATATTCCTATTTTTTTAATGAATATCATCTAATTATGTTGGACATTTTTTCTTTGCATCAAATCCTCCACTTGCCTTCACTTTGGTGGTTGATGCAATCATTCTTGGAAGACTTTGGGATCTTCATAATTGTGGCTGATTTGCTAATTCTGACTTTGTCCTCGATCATATCCTCCATCTTATTTTCATTATTGGTAAATCCTTTTAATCATGGGAGTCCCGTGAATTAGTTAATTTTGAGGGTATAAATGAGTTGAGTCGAGCTCGAATCACTCTCGGTTGGAGCTCGCTGGAGCTTGAGCTTGATTAATTTTATCAAGTTCCAGCTTGAACTTAAGCTTAAATGTATGAGTTCGAGCCAGCCTGCGAGCCGGCTTGTTTAATATAAAAGAGAGAAAATGACATTAATTTAAGCTGGCTTTTTAATAAGATGACAAATAGAATAAATAATTAGGAGATGAATAATAAGAAGTCACATAATATATAATACAAAATATTATTTTTTAACATTTTGAATGTCTTAAAGATAAAGTCTTGAAATTTATTATATTTTACATTAATATATATTATTTAAACAAGCCGGCTCACGAGCTAAGGAGTCGAGTTGGGGCTGGCTTGAGCTTGGTTTGTTAGCTCATCGAGCTCAACTCATGAGCTACTTATCGAGCCAATCTCGTTCCGGCTCACGAGTAGACTTTGAATCATTTACACCCCTAGTTGAGGAACACAACCCAAAAGAGACTTGTCAAGATAGTGAAATAAGAAGACGGATGCGTTTTGTTTTTCAATTCTCTTCCAACAAAGCGAAAAAATGATCTAATGCGAGGAAAGCAACAGGGGTCTCATAACAGTTAGGACGTGAGATCCCGCAAAAAAGCCCCAGAAAGTCGACTCACCACAATCACTCTGCCTTTTCCTC
>NEWO01000016.1:1736335-1757214 GCA_003013225.1 Phalaenopsis aphrodite
GTATCAACATTCATCTCACTTCCTTCCTTTGTTAGTCAATAATTGTTAATTATATGTGGTAATAGACATTAACTATTTACAATTACATTAGTTGACCATTGACTTTTAATTCCTATTTATGTATGTATATGATTGAATGAATGTTTTTCTATTTATACTTTTTTAGTTTCTCAATATTTGGTGTTATCCATTAATATCTCAACAAAGCTTCAAGCATTCATATCACATATACAAAGCTTTTTTTTTTTTGTATTAATGAATAAATGCATTCTTCTTTATTGCAACGTAGGTGTCATCGTAGATGGTAATACTGACTTACACGAATATTTTAGATGATTATCAATAGGGTTGTGAATTTGGCTTGAGGAGATTGTTAGTTGCTCGAAAGTTAATTTAAATTTTGGTTTGAATCGAAATAAACGAGTCAATTAATGAGTTAAAATTTATGATTGAATTTTTTTGACTTGTCTCAGCTCGGCTTGAAATTGAATCGTTAATAGCTGTAGTGATAGTAGGGCTGAATTTGACAAATTTAGCTTGAAGATCATTAATTGCTCGAATATTAATTCGAATTTTGGCCCAAATCAAAATAAACCAGCCGAGCTATAAGTCAAAATTTTTGATGGAATAATTTTCAAGCTGACCCGAGCTCTTCTCCAAATCAAATTGTTAACAACTCTAATTATGAATCATGTCATATATCTTCAATAATGTTCTTACGATAGAAATTTCAAAACTTACCATAACACCATATAATATATAAATAGTCTTCTCACGTAAATGTTATGTTCAGTCTGATCGTGTTGATCAATTGTTCAAAACCCGAGAGCACAACACTGCAAAGCTCTAGATGCAGCTCCCCAAGCCCCATTCGAGCTGAATTCAAGTGTCGCAGCACCATTGTCGTGGCGCCCAGGCGCCATAACTTTCATTGTCATCTGATTTGCAGATTTGTATGTACGTAAATATAAATATATAAATAAACAAATTAAATTGAAAGGAATTTGAATGGAAGAAAAAGCTGGAGGAATAAAGCTGAGGAGGTCTGGTTCATGTCTCCTAAAAAAGCTCTTTTTGAGGGACCGAGCAGGAAAAGTAGAGGACGTTATGTATTATTGAGTGTGGGGATACGAAGAGATATTATTCCTCAGAAGTAATTATGAAAAAGAGAAGGGCCTTTATGAATAGTCCCATGCCTTCCATTTACGCCTGCCTGCCTTTCAATCGCCTTTGTGGTACTTCTGTACAGAAGCGGGGGAAGGTAGGAAGATGGCAGATTGGCAGGGACGCAGCGGGTACTGTGAGCCCCCTCCATTTATGAATTCAAACCGGAAGCCGCTGCATAATATGTATTTAAAATCTAAAGTTTCATTTGGGGCATTTAAGTGCATGACATACATTTGTTTTTATGTTTATCATAAATAAATTCATCATTTGACACGAAGTTCGAGACATCGGGCATGGATCTTGAGATGTTCAAAATCAAATTAAAAGTTATTAAGAACATTAATTTGAGTAAACTTGTAGTCAAATTGAATGGTGGACGGACCGAATGAGACAATATTTGATCTAATCTGAGTCCAATCAAGCTCATATCAAGCCGTTAAATCCCTTTTTGGAAGCTTTTGGGTGCTTAATTGGAGGGTCAAATGGATTTCGAATATGAAAATGTTATAGATAAATCCAGTGTCTCGATGAAAAGAATCCAATAAGCCTAAGATCACTAAATTTTGACACTGTTAAGACATTAAAAAATTCATACAACATCATATGATCAAAGGAATGGGTCTGGGCCATCTGTGGACTGATCTGAATTCTTGACTCACATTCTGTAAATAGAGCATTACTCCTCTCATGAAAGGGAATAAGAGGAGGAGCTAGACCTGGTCCAGGAGAAAGAGGAAGAGACGGGGTCAAATCAGAGAGTCATTATGGATATGAAGACAAGAGGATCGCTCCCGTAACTTTTGACCACCTTCGACCACCGCTCACCAGCTGTCTTCAATCACTGTCGGCAACCCCCAACTCATCTTTATTGGGAGCCTTGTGAAGTAACGACATACTTTTCAACGAAACCCCATGTGAAGTAACAATATACATTGTTAGATTAGTGAAGCACCCGTGCAGATTAACCACATACAATGCAATGTAACGAGGCCCCTTACAAGCAGCATAGAACTGTGCAATGATATACCCCGTAGATAGAGTACTAAAGTCATGTTTGTTTGTTTTACTTTTACTATGTTTATTTTCAAGTCTAAAATTTTAAATTTGTATTATAGAGATTTTAATATTAATATATATGCATCAATTTATTTTTTGTTAAATATTGAGAAAGATTTAATATTATAATTAGTCTTTATGATCTCCATCTTAATAAAATGATGCTTATT
This sequence comes from Phalaenopsis aphrodite, assembly GCA_003013225.1. Classification (NCBI taxonomy): domain Eukaryota; kingdom Viridiplantae; phylum Streptophyta; class Magnoliopsida; order Asparagales; family Orchidaceae; genus Phalaenopsis; species Phalaenopsis aphrodite. Next base: position 1,738,729 of record NEWO01000016.1, read on the forward strand.
AAAAATTATTAGCTTTTGAATCTTTCATGCTCATAATTGAAGCTCTTAATCTCTTGGACTCAAAAGTACATGAATCATTTAATAATAGCCTAATCTTTGACTAATAATGCCCCTTCATAGAGAGAATGAGCTCAATTTTAAATAAAGTGGATAAATGTGGTCAAATATGAATGTGTAGTTGTTAAATATGTAAATATATAAGAATTGTGAAGTAGAATGTAAATGCCACTATATTTTTCAACTTAGATCATTGGAAAATAAAGTCAATAATTTCATATTTTTTTTCTAAAATTATTATTTGTAAGTTTAGAAGAGCTTAATTTAGGTCACCTTTTTTACATTTATATGTTGAGGTTAAAATAATGTATTGATGATTTGGCTTGTTAATTGATATCTTCATTGGTTTTATAGCTTGACTTGAACCAATATTAATATTATAACTTATAACATAAATTAAATTAAAGATAAATAAATGCATAAATACATAAAGTAAAATACACATTTTCATGCAGAGGTAAGTTGGCATGTATGTAAAAATAGAAGTTTAGGCATTATATATGTAAAGACATAAGAATTGAGTTGTTTGTACGAAAATCTTCCATACCTTTTCCATCAAAGCACGAGACAACATTGTTTTAAAGTTTCTTTTATCAACCATTTTTTTAGTTATATTAATTATCAGCCTTCTCATAGACTATTACGAGTAGGATTCTCTCTTAAACTAAGCCTTACAAAATTCTAAAAAGCTAAACTCTTCTAATCTTACGTGAGAGTAAGTTTCTAATGACTATATCTTTCTCATTGTCCATACCAGCATTATGAATATTCATAAAGAAAAGAACAAAGTCTGAAGATATATATCAATAGAATGCATTAATAGACAATGTAAAACTCATGTTCAATTGACATTGGCCATTAAAAACATTACATTTTTTAGCCATTAGGTCGCTTCATGCTCATTGTCAAATAAGACTATTTCTTTTTTATAGCGCTTCTATATCACTCCCTTATTTCAAGAGACTATTGACTATATAAACCCCAGATCAAGTGTAAAAATATATAACATAATATATGTTGAGGCCATATATATATATAGACCAATGCATCATGTACATGGAAGTTAAACATTTTAATATAATTAATAGTTGAGAAACCATTAAGGACTCATAAAATCACTCTGACCAGCTCATATTACAGTGCCTTTAACATAGATGATTGCTTTGAAAATTTTAAAATAATAAATAAATAATATATGAATAAATAAAAATTATAATATTGGCGCACCTTTTTAATGAGCATATCAATTATCTTATGAAATAGCTCTCTATATCAACAATGTTTTCTACCACAATTTATATAAAAGATAATAATAATAATAATTTCACATGTTGTAATAATATATATCATAATATGAATGAGTGTGGGTTGACATGGCCATGCCTCATCATTAGACTCTAACAAAGTGGTAGAAAAGTGGGAGGCAACTGAACTCACAGCCCATCAAAAAATGGGCCTGAAATAAACCTTTTATGTGCATGCCCATAATCATGGCCACTTACACCAAATATGTATTTTTTTTATTATTTTTGACTAGTAATTATGAGCTAACAATTATACTTAGGAATTTGAACAAATTAATATTTTTTTTCTAAAGTTCAATGCAATGGAAAAAATGTATATTTGGGATGATTCACTTTCAAAAATGAGATTTTAAAATTGTGATTGAGAAAATGATTTCCTTAAAAGAGTTATGGTGGAATTTATAAATTTTATTAGGAGTATTTTTATAAATACCACCTAATTCTTATATATTTACATATCAAACTTCAATTAAGTAGATCTTTCAATTTGTTAATACCGAACATAAATCAGATAGAGAAGTTACAGGTAGGTTACATGTAGAGTATTGAGGGTTATATTCACGTTATACCCCTGTAACATCATTACATGGAGGATATTGAGAGTTATATTCACGTTATACCCCTGTAATATCCCTATAATCTACCTGTAACTGGTAAGTTCCGCACTTCTGTTTTCATATATTTGTAAGTTACTGGTAGTATATTGATAGATTATAGAGAGATTATAGAGGATATAACGTGACTCCCAATAACTTTTCTTTTCTGATATACGCAGAACAGCGTACGACTTACAGACGCAAAATTTTCTCAATAGAAAAAGAAGTCGTTTAAAGTTTCAAATTTTAAAGAATATTTTATAGGATTTGAGAGTTTATTGACATTTATGCCTAAATTTTATGAAGTCTGAGCCACGATTGTAGCAAGGATTTGACAGCAGATGGGTCTATCTTATCGTTGTAACGTGACATTTATGGCTCTGGAACTATTAAAACAAAGGAGACTTTACACATATGGCACAAAATTTCCATGTATTTGCATTGCAAATATCCAAATTTTTAGTTTTGCAATTAAATCATTAATGTCAAATAAAAAAATTACTATTATTTAGTTTTTAAAAGTAAATTACACTACTTCATGAATAATTTTATGATATTAAAATGTTATAAATATAAATATGTAAATTTTAGATGTAAAATATGTAAATGCATATGGATTTTGTGGAATTCATGTAAATTTTTCTTTTAATTTTTTAAAAGCAATTGATCCATTTTGGATGAAGATCTAATGTTATGAATCATATCTCATATTATGGCTTATATGTGAGCAAAACCTATAAAATATTTGAGGTGATTATGTCTTGAATGGGCAATTACCCCTCCTGAAATTTAAGATTTTCTTAAATGAATAATAAATTAAAAAAAAAAACAATTTACTTATGTTGTTTGACCGCTTATTTTGGGTCTTTTGACATATTTTCTCACGATATTTAAAATAAAATTAGATATTTGATGATAATTCTACCCTAAAAAATAATGTTAATAATTGATGACCGCTTATTTTACCTCCTAGTACCCTTTAACATTGATAAGTATCGATCGACCCATAAAATTAGATGTCAATACTTGATGACATCTAACAATACCTATTTTTGTATTTGTCGACTTTAAGTATTTGTTACTGATACACCTCCAATAAGTTTTTATCATCCAACATAAATCTCGAAGCATGATACGACTCTCGAGACAATTTATTGAACAAGAAATATCCAAAAATCGATAGAAAGTCATCCAAAACTCTTATTTTAGCAAATTTACGGTCAAACTGATTGGCTCGATAAGAAGAACCAAATATTTCCAAAATTGGTCTAATTCGAACCAAATTTAGGTAAGATCAAATTTTTAAACTACTTTTCAAAGTTTTTTAAACACATTTGGAAGGTCAAACGAATGCAGATTCTGTCAATTCTATAGCCAAATCGAGTGTCTTGATAAGATGAATCCAACGAGTTCAAGATCACTCAATTATGACATCATTAGACAATTAAATGTTCATCAAATGCCGACCGATCAAGGGAAGGCCTCTAAGCCATTCGATCAAATTAATTCATATTCTTGCATTAATTACACATAGAGCTATATAAATAAAACCACACCCTCTCATGAGGGGAGGAGGACATGAGAAAGAACTTAAAACTTTGAGAAGAAACTGAAGTACATTAACACACTTGCAGTCGCCGACCATCGTCGACAACCACTGACTGTCGTCGAACACTCCTGCCGCCACCGACCACCGCCGGCTGTCGTCAACCACCGCCGGCTGTCGTCAACCACCGCCAATCTTTGTCGATCATCGCTGCCCGTCGTCAATCACTGACAACCACCGCTAACCACCACCGACCGGATGCCTCCAATTGCGATTTGTCTCCCCAAGTCTACGTTGTAACTTGAGAAACCTAATAATCATTTCCTGCCTGTGGGATAAACGATTGCAACTAGAGTAATTTTTTTACAGTGAAACTCTTCAGCTGAGTCAAGTCTTGCGGTTTTCCCTTTCCGGGTCTTTCACATAAAAATGTTTGGAGTCATTATTAATTGTTTTTCTTTTCTGAGTGTGTGTTGAATATTCATACCACACTTAGACGAAAATCTACCACTGTACTTCCTTGAATTTTCTAGCACGCATCACTTATGTCTTCTTAAACTTGATATCTCGTTATGTTCAACTTGTGACATTGATCACATCCTGTTGTTGATGTTTTTCACCGTCCTTATCTCACATTGTTGGCTAACACCATCTTGCGCTAATGTAAACGACCCTCAACTCCTTGATTACCATCTCATAATACATTATCTACTAGTTTTAATTATTGTAATGTAATGTTATGCTCTCAATTAATGAGGATACATTTAACCTTTGTAGATTGAAGCTCAAATTAGTATCTATATATTTTAACTTGGTTAGAGTCTATGGGCTTAGTTTATCTTTTGGATCTTTCATCCTATATATATGTATATGCATTATGTGATGCCTTATAATTGTATTTATTGTACCATAAAAATATTGTCATATTAGCCACCAATATTTTGTTGTTTTAATAAAGAGATAAGGCTACCACCAACTAATATTAAATAGGAGCTCCATTAAGGAACTACTTCATGAGTGTAAAATATAGAACCAAAATCAGAGCTGTTAAATCAATTGAATGCAGTGTTTCAACCATGTATTTTTAATTTTACATTTCATCAATTATTATTTACTTAAGCATATAATTTTTTTTTGAATTGATTATAAGAAGAATGACATAACAAAAAAAATGATAACTTAAACTTATGTTATATATATATAAGAATATTACAAATAATCATATTAGCTTCAAACTAAAATTTTCTTAGTAGTTTGAGATAAAAAGTAAAATAAATGTAAATCATTTTGTGTAATTATATAATTTCTAATTTTTTTTTTATGAAGGTTTAAATTCATCAAAATCGAGCGCATTGTAAATGCATCAAAAACTCATAACTTAACAACATCCCCTTCTTAATTGCAACTACTCCCTCCAAATTCATTGTGGCACACCATTAGCCGCTATAGTCATCCATTATAGTTACTCACATCACACTCATCAACATCGATCAATACCACCTCCAAATATCTTCGTTCATTGTCATCAATCACTGCTATTACTTCGCATGTCATAAGTTATCCCAATGCTCATCACCACCGTTAGGGGTGTAAACAAACCGAATAAGAGCGAGCCCAGGCCCAGCTCGTGTTTGACTCGTTTGTATTTCGAGCTTAAAAAGTGTGTTCGTGTTATGCTCATTTGCTTAGCGAGCTGAACACGAGCCGTTCACGAACAAAAAATCATTTTGACAACACTAATCATGTAACCATAAGATGTTAATGATTGAGACAATATTTAAAACATGATATGAATCTAATTTAATAATTTTTATTCTATTTTCTTCATTAATACTTTTAAATGATTATAAATTTTTTATTGTTGTCAATTTAATTTTAAAAAAAGAATACTCTTCAAAGTTATATATATATATAATTGATTAGTAGTATTTCGAGCCAAAATGAGCCGAGCACGAACGAACAAATATTTGTTTGTGTTATTCGAGCTCGGCTCGTTAACTTAGTGAAGGAGCCTAATACGAGCTTCTTAACGAGTCAAACCCGAGCTGTTTTGACAGCCCTACCGTCACTCGCTACCATCCTTGCTTGTCGTTGATCGCTATTGGAACGCGTTGTCAATCATTGACATTACCACTCATCATTAATACATTTTTTTTAGACAATATAAGAGATTCGAGCTCACAACGTAAGAGTAAAAAATTAAACCCTCAACCACTATATTACAAATAAGGGCGCCTCATTATTGATAATTGTTGCCTATTGTTGTCGTTGCCAACTTAGCCATCACCATTCACTGGCCACCACCACTGCTCACCACCGTAATACTTGTCATCACAGTAATACACTAACAAAAGCATCCAAACAATATCGCCATCTACCACTCACTATCTCCTGCTGTCGCCGGCTACCTTCCAGCTATCATTCATCCAACTTAATTAGTGTTTCATTTTAAAATTCGTAAATTTAAAGGAGATTTTACATAATGCGGTCCCAAGCCACCTTAATTATCTAGCGCGGTCCCCAAATTCTAATTTTGCGGTCGAGGAGGGGAAAAATGGAGTTTTGAAGAACTCTACCTTCCCAACTAGCTCTAATGACGACCGTATCGAAGGGTAGGATGGGAAAAAGGAGAAGCGGGGTATAGGGATTGGTGGCTGAAGGAGAGGAAGGTAGTAGCCGGCGTCCGACGAACTTAGCTAGGGCATGGGAATATGGAAGGAGGCATCATTCTGCTTGAAAGAAAGAGTGATGCCGCCGACGGGGAGCTTGATGACCGGCGAGTCCGTGAACTTCATTGCTCCGGCGAACAAATTCCAAATTCAAGTTTTAAAAAATCACTTCATAATCCCTCTCCCTCTTCCGCTACGCCGCAAAGTTGAAGAAGGCGGCGGCTGGTTTCCGTCTTCAAGGGCAACAACGCTAGGGCATAATGCATCGCTACTTCCCTCCATGAAAAAAGATCTATCTCATCTATATCTAGGAAAAAAGAACTTTTTCTATTATTATTATCGTTTACATCTTCTGTTTTCCATTGACGCTTTGATTGATCGGACTTGGGTGAGAAAATTATGCCTAGGGTTTTGTTCAATTTCTTTAAAATTGTTGGAAAAAATTTGAGTTGTCATCCGTGGTTCAATTTCTATTGAAAAGGAGAACTGCAAATACACAGAATCTGCTAAATCATAGAGAAAGCATGAGGAGCTCCTGCGGGAGCGCAAAAAATAAGAATAGAGGCCAAAAACAAAGGACGGAGAAGGCCATAACTGAAAGGATTAAATCTCAAAATTGTTTGGCAACGAATTTAAAATCCTGTAAATCCAGTCAAATTATTGGGCAATGAAGTGAAAGAAACGTAAAATCACAAGAAGATGGGAGAACACATTAGATTTTATGAGGTTCGATAATGTGCTTGTATCCTTGAGAGCAGAGCGGTGTTTTCTATTTCAGAATTAAGAGTCTGGTTCCATAGAGCTACAAATATTATATATGAATATAATGCTTAATGAAATTATAAAAATACTCATATACCGTACCGTGGGAGCATTTCCCCCGCTCCCCCAACCCGCTTAACGTAGCTCCACATTTTGGCAGATGTTTCTGTTTGCTCTGCTCCGCCCTGCTATCTCCACTCCTCTCGCTTAGCTCCGCTAGCCCCGCCCCGCCCACACCGCTCCAGCATCCGTCCCTTATCGGGTATAAGAGCCATACCTAACAGACAATTTCTATCTTATCACCACAGTTGTTACTTACCACCGCCTTAAATCTAAAGCGCGCGAAGTTAAATACGCAAATTAGGATTTACTAAATCAAATGAAATCCCTGAAAACCTGATTTACCGCATCCCAAAATTTATTTTATCCAAAATGACCATCAAACAAGATTTCATTTAAATCCCGCATAATCCATATTTTCAAACGGTGCTTGCCTACAAACTAAGTTTTCGTTTAATAGGATTTATTAAATCCGATAAATCCGGATTTATCAAATCCAAATTCCACGGAAAAATTTGTGATCAATGGCAAAATAAATCCGCCTCCTACTCGGATTTACAAAATCCTGATTTACGTTATCAAAATGACGGAAACGTGGTAGAAAAACAACGGAATGCGGGAGAATTGAAGTTTACAGAAAAAATGAAATTATTTATTTGTTTATTTTTTTTATATTTGGTTGAATTTAAGCTAAATCCAAGGCTATATTGGATAAATAGAATGCTACCAAACACCGCCTAAATCTGTTGCCAGGCAGCTCCCTAAAGATCAGAGAAATGGCCTGAGCGCAAGCAAAACATAGAGAAAGGAAGCAAACAAAATCTTGAGGTCTCATCATCAACATTCCAATGGCAAAAATAAAGAAAATAACACAAGTGTCCAACTTGATTCATAGCCCGTTAGAGCACATAGAGAAGAACAGAAGCAATAGAAAGCAGAAGGCTAAATTGAGAATAATTAGGAAGCAACTTGGCTAGTAAGAAGTCGTCGATCTTGAAATTGTAGTGTATCAAGAGAAAATAAAGGTTCTTAAATGTGTGAAATGTAATACTCATGTCTTTATTGTAATCCAAAATATGGAGAAGAGAAGGGCTAAGCTAGAAGATGGTAAAGTTCTAATCCTGAAACATTGATATGAAAGATTTAGGGGGTATAAATGGTTATATAAATGTAAAAAGTAAGAGTTTAGGTGTTAGATATGCAAATACATAGGAATTATGTGGAATGTAACATCTTGACTTCATCATGACACTTCCAAGAAGCGAAGGTGTTGCATTTAGCTAATGAATACACCATCTTTAATATTAACCCGTGTTAAAATAGAATAAGAAAGAGCGTGATTGTTTTGCCAAATAAGGTTAAGTTTACTAACATCAAGGTTTCTATGCTAATGGGCAAAAATAAAGTTTTAGAAGCAAAGGATCTCTACTTTTTCCTACGAAACAATAAAAGGGCATTTGGTTAATAGGAATACCAGTAATGAAGTTGAGAAGTAGGTCTCCAGTAGTAACCTGAGACAAATACCAGTTATTTATAGAGGTGAGGAAGTTGATGGTAGAGTTTTTTTTATAAGAAGGATTTGGAGGGATTATCACGAAAAACTGCATTTTTATACTTAGAGAACATAAACTTATTGTGATCCCAATGTTCTAAAATAAGAAAAAAGACGAGCCACCGACTAAATTGAAGGAGATACGAGGTTTCATGGATTCAACAAGTATATTGAGGTTTTTCCAAAAAGAAGATGCAAAACTATTAAAGGACTAGTGGACCATTATGAGCGACCCAATTGATTATGGAATGAAAACGAAAAGATGAACAATGATAAATGAGTTTACTAAAGAAGGGAAAGTAGAAACCTTCTTAAGAATATCCCTTTCTAGAGCTGTAGGTTTTCATGTAGCATTTTTTATCAAATTTTTTTTTGCTGCACTAGTATCTCAACATGAAATGTTTTCATGATTTCGTTGTATTGCCACACCTTCGTATCTTTATGTTACCCCCCTTCCATGTCCACTTGATTCCTTCATTTGCAACCCTCACCAGAAAGGGTTTCTCCCACACCTTCGCCTATTCTCTCCACTATCGGGCTCTTTCATGTCGCCAATCAGGTCTCCAAACACCTTCAAATCTTATTTCGCATGGTGAAGCTCTCCTTATTGCCTTTGCAAGCATAATAGTCGTGTTTGCGTATGTAATAATGTCGCAAGAATAGCTCTTTAACATTGTTGGCATATTTACAGAGGTTATGGATGATTTCCTGGTGGTTGAATGGGCTTGGCTTGGAGCCGCAATGATCATAAAATGGGAGGACTTTTAGCTCAATGAAAAAAGAGTGCCAGAGTTGAAAAGAGGAGTGCAATGGAAGAAAGAAGCTACATTCTTAGATGCGTGGGAAAAAAATATTTATAATTTAGCGTATGACATGTTAATAGAGACAAGAAAGTGACAGAATTAATGTATTTGAAAGTTTTTTAATTAAATAAGTAAATTTAGGATTTAGGGTGTTAGATATATAAATTATGATGTTTGAAGTGTTATGTATGTAAATTCCCCTAACAAATAACATAATATTGATTTTAGAACCTAGATTATAAAGATTAAAATAGCACGAGCTACTGGGGCTTTGCACGATACATAATTCCCCATGTATGGTGCAAATAGCATGCACCATTTTTGCCCTTGCGTAGTGTTATAAAAATGGCACGTTGCCCTTGTGTAGTGTTATAAAAATGGCATCGAGTGTTCACCGTGCCACACTTGTGTCAGCTATTTGATGCTATATACATGCATGAGTTAGTATAACAAACTTGCCATCAACTAGTTGTACTTCAATAATAAGTATAGACTATCATTGAATCGTTCCATCTAATGTGGAGGGTGCCAAAATTGAAGGGGCAAAAGTAGTTGTTGCTTTTTTCAAGCAAGAAGAAGTTGATGATAAATAAAAAACCCTTTATCATTATTAAAAAATCCTTTATCATCAAGAAGAGTAGAGGTATTCTTTGTGTTAAGAATATTAGAAGGTCCATTTCATAGGAATGGATTAAATTCATGTAATGAAAAATCTATTTTCAACTCATGAAACCTTTGTTGTTTCAATATGTTATTATCTTGGCATAAATAAAGAAAAAATAAAATTGATGGGGTTTTGGTTTGTTTGATAGCTATTAGAAATCAACAATTGGATCACTTGATGCAATAGACAAATTGTGGTTTTGCATTTGGGAAGGAGGGTTAGGTCATGAGATAAAAAGAGAACGATAATAGCATCATAGGGTTTAGGATCAGAAAGTGAGGTGAAGTTCTTTGGAGGTTGAGGGGATTCTTATTAGTGGGAGTAGAAGCAAAAGGATCAAGGGGAGCTTGTCTTTGGCTTTTGATTTCTATTACAACCCCTAGTCGAAATGGGATGGGTGGTTGGGACATCTAGAAGTGTCGGTCTATAATTTAATAGGGGAAGGAATAGTTGAATGAGCCACAACCAAACTAGGAAAGGGCCTCCAATCATGTACAATTGTAAGACTAAAACTTGCTGATTTTAGCATAGATTTCTACTAAAAGATAAGTGTTTTTTAAAAATTTGAATGTTGGTTCTAGTAAAATTAAAACTAGATATGCTAGCAATGAAAGCAATAACCCCAAGAGAAATCCTAAATTTTTCAACCTATATTTTGAGCTGTTAAAGATTTAATTTCAAGGCAAATTGGGGTCAGTTTAAAATCTGCCCAAAAAGAATTCAATCCTAAATTTTGGTTCATAGCCCAACTCGTTTAATTCAATCCGATCTCGATTGGAACCAAAATATGAATCAATTTTCGAGTCATTAACGGTCTTAGAGCTAAATCCACTAAATTCACATCCCTAACATCACTATGGTTGTTAACGATCCGATTTCAAGCCGAGCTAGGGTCCACTCGAAATGGGGTAAAAAAAAATTTTGATTCAAAATTTTGGCTCGTAACTCAACTCAATTATTTCGATCCAATCTTCATTCAAGCCAAAATTCAAATCAATTTTCTAGCAATTAACAATCTTCAAGTTAAATTCACAGACCTACATATATTTAATACGCACCTTTCCTCCTTAAGCACATATCATAAATTTGCTTCGGGTCAATAAAAATTTGGGGCATTTACAGACATGCCAGACAGCTCTTTTCTATTTACATATCTAACAAATTAAACTTTATATTTAAATACTCAACCCTCAAATCTTTAATATTACATTAAAAAATGCCATAATTAAAAACTTCGAAAAGGTAAAATATAGCTTTTCGTTAATAGATTTATGACACCAAAGTGTGATAAATGTAAATACATGGGACATGAACTGTATGTATGTATGTAAATTTCACTAAAAATTATATGAAAATCCTTTTATTTTCTCTATAATACTTAATTGTTACAGCATAACCCAAACCGGTTCTCTTTAATTGATGTAATTGGTCTAAGCCTGATAAGCTGGACAATGTGCTGATCTGAAAAGTTGGCTTCAAATAAAATTATGTTGTCATTCCATTGCTATTTCTCATTCTATCTTTATCAAGTTCAATCTCTTTACTCAAACAATCATATCCTCAGGATATTATCTCCATACTTTTGAGTTTGGGCTTAAAAATGGAAAGAAGGGCTTACAATGGTCAGTCCCATTTTAAAAGGCAGTTTGGGCCTTTCAGTATTAGTTAATCATGTGATCTTCATACTACTTCGCACTTGTGTGTGAAAAATTGACGAGCACGATAAGTTTTTTTGGGGGAAAGATGAGCTGAAAGAGTAATATACATGATTGAAACTCGTAATCTCACGGTGGGAAACTATACGCTCAACTATTATGAAACAGGTAGATTAGATATTAAATTTGAAATGATTACGATTTGCAGCTAATTGAAGCTTAATTAGAAGCTCTTCACCAGATATCTAGTCCTTTTTAGCTTCAATAAATTACCAAAAAATAAACATTATATGTTCAAGAAACAAAAAACGAGTTATTCGGTCGAGTATTTTATTTTTCTAAATAGTCCATTGAGTGAGCGTCCATTATCATCAATAATGATGTCTGGCAATGCTCATCATTACTAATGTTGAGACTCATCTTCGGGGTCAGCTTGGATGTTCGTTATTGCCAAGTTCAATGCTTGTCTCCTTCGTCATCGTCGATCTCCCTCCCTTCCTGAGGGAAATGATCAAGCAATTCCTTGATCAATGCTCGCTTTGGGTGCCATCTTACATAGTTCATGTCTATCATACTGTCTTCTTGTCTTCTCTAATAAAAATGAAAAATATCATATGTAATACATGATTGATATTAGTATAATCATTTCAACTGAGTTAAAAATGGCTATCTTCTTTTCCTTCTAAAAATTCCTCCCTATTAAATCCTCAATTTCTTATTAACTTCTAATACTTTGTCTATTTATATATATAAAAAATATTTTTATATAATATAAGTTAATATATTTATTTTTCTATCATCGACAATCTCCTTTGCTAAGTTGAAAATCATGGAGATTTACACGCCTAGCACACAATTCTTATGCGTTCATATATTTCACAGCAAAATATTCATATTTATATACATACTTTTTTGATGTTTTAAATATAAGCATGAAAATATGTACCTCACTTTTAAGAAATGATATTTGTGTTGACGAGTCATTAAATATTTTTGCCATTAGACACGATTCTCAAGGTATTTTGAACAAAAAATTTATCCATGCCTCTATTTTAACAAGTTTAACCTGACGTATTGACAAGACCGAACTCAATGACATCAAAAGTGATATCAGAGTCCCAAGAAACCCATATTAAACACTTATAGTCAAATGTTTTGGTGCATCAATTGGAAAGTCCAATAACTTTAAAATTTGGCATGCTTATAGTAAGTTTGAGCGGCTCGATGAGGGGAATATAATTAGCCTAATTTCAATTCTGGTGTCGTTAAGCCTCTCAAAAATTAGAAAAATTACTTATGATCAGTAGATTCAACTTTGATCGCCTAAAAAAATCATAAATAGGCCTCCATCCTTCACTTTAAGAGGGGGAAAAGACAAGAGTGTGAGCTGACAAGTAAAGCTTAACTCTTGAAGTTTCACTAGTTGTTATCAAGTCAACCATTAAAGTTCGCCGCCGTCCATCAAAGTCCGTCCCCGATCACCAAAATTCACCAATAACCACACTAAAAATACCATTGACTACTGCCAGAAATTATTTTGACCAACGACATCCATTACAACAACCAATTATAACTTCTATAGTCAACCATATATTGATGCAACCATAAATAACAATTCTTGTAGCCCAACTATAGTGATTATAGTCAAACTACTACCATAAAGCTGTGATCGTCCTTTTTTGTAATCTCATCTTCTTTAGAATGGAAGACGAATGATTTTCTATTTTTTTCAATTTTCCCGTGATTTGTCACTTTTTCCAGAGTTTTTTCACGTAAAATATATGCCTCTCTTGCATCTTTATATGTGTGTTGGAAAATACCAAGATAAGATATAAGGTGTGATATTAAAGCTAATAAATCTGTTTTATTCCATCTCTTCAAATTCATCCCACACAAAACATAATTTACAACTTCCCCCTTCAATTCTCACAAATATGTCCCCATCCATTCACGGCTTCCACAACTGCCTACTATTTATTGAAGAAATGGCACAACCATCACATAAATAAGTCTAAGTAATGTGACTTCATTACTTTATTGTTAATACTATTAATTTTTGTTATAGTCTCTCTACCTGCTATTGACTAATGGATTATGATACTGCCCTCGCTCTTCGTGCAAATTGAAGAAATTTTGTGGCATGGTGGTGGGCATACAATGCAATAATTGAGTATATTTTAGTTGATGTGACCAAGTTCAAGTTTTGTGGATAGTATTATAAGAAGGGATGTGCTAAGCTAATGATCATTTTTTTTTATTTTAGTTTCTAAATAAATGAACTTTTATTTGATTAGAATATTTTATAGAAGGTGAGATTATATTTATGAGTCAAATGTTTTATATTTGTGTGAGAAGATTACGTATATAGGTGTAGCTCTAGTGGCAGATAAGATTAGAGAGAGTCGTTTTAGGTGTTTGGTTACTTTAAACGTCGACCAGCTGATGATCTGATTAGGAGAGTAGATGTGATGTTTTAGATTCGACTTATGTTAAGAATGATGGAGGTGGACCTAAAATGGGTAGGACATGTTGTATAAAAAAGGATATTATTTTATTAGAATTAAATGAAAATATGGCATGTGATAGGACACAATGGAGAAAAAAGGATACATGTAGCTGATCCCACTTGGGGGGATAATGGTTTGTTACTGTTGTTGTTGTTGTTGCTCGAAAAAATTGTAGGTCCTGTTTAGGAAATGGGTTTTAACTTTGTATGACAAGGGAGAGATAAGTATTTACATTGTATTCGAGTTGGCTCGTGAACTAATGAGGCGAGTTTTGTCTAACTCAAACTCGAGCTCTTATAATATATGCTTGAATCGTGTGCTCATTAACAACATATTTATATTTTACAGAATCATAAATTGAATAAAAATTCAATGTAGTCCATAGAGGATATGGACAAAAATGAAAAATGTCTTGCACATGTATTTGTAACATTAATTATGGACAGTCTATATGATAAATACTTATAATAGTGGATATATTTTAGAAAATATTTATTTTGCTTGACCAAAAATAAATATCACTTTAGATATGAACATTGAAATAAATATAAGCTTCAATAAACTGGATTAAATGAATGATATTTTTTTAATTTATCTTGTAATTATGATGAGGAATACAAATAATCTAAATTCCACAATTTTAGATTCAGACATAACTGGAAGATTTTATTTATTTATTTTAAATATGTGGGATTTGATTTATTTTATTGGGGCCGAAGGATGTTGTGGTTAGGGGTGTACATGGGTCGAACATGAGCGAGCCTGGGCTCAGCTCGTGTTCGGTATGTTAAAAAAATATCTTTGTTCGTGTTTGGCTCGTTTATATTTCGATTGCAAAAAAAATTTGTTCGTGTTTGGCTCGTTTGCTTAGCGAGCCGAGCATAAGTCGTTCGCAAACAAAGAGTCGTTTTGACAACCTTAGTCACACATGCAGCAACTAGGGATGTAAATGAGCCAATCTTGAGCGAGCTCAGGCTCGGCTTGTCAAAAAATATTATTGTTTGTGTTTGATTCGTTTATATATTGAGCTCAAAAGATTTGTTTATGTTCGGTTTGTTTGTTCATCAAGCTGAACACGAGTTTTTCAAGAATAATGAGCCATTTTGACAACCCTCGTTACATAGTCGTAGGATGTTAAGAGTAAGACGAGATTTAAATCTTATTATTTATATTAAAATATTGATTTAAATAGAATTTAATATATTTTTACTCTATTTTTAATTAATAATTTAATTATTTATAAATCTTTTTATCATTGTAGTCAATTAAATTATGTGTGTGTGTGTAAATTAATTATTTTGAGCCAAAACGAGCCTAATACATAAACTTCAATTTTTACGAAGATATTCATACATACCACTCAATTCTTATGTATATACATACCTAACACCCAAACTTCAATTTTTACATACATACCACAATACATATCTATGAATATTTTTATACATATCACGCAATTCGTATATATATACATATCTAAAACCTAAACTTCAATTTGGACAGGTACATCATATTATCTATGCACTTGAATAAGACATGCATCACATACAGATTTTCAAACATACCTAACACTAAAACATTACCAATGAAAGATCCATTTCACTAAACAAAAAATTAAATGATAAAGACTAGCGCAAATGGAATTACCTTCTTCACTGGTTTCTGATTGGAGCGGAGCGTAAGGATGAGAACTACGAAAGTTTTAGTGGTCTCTACACACGAACTTCATCACTTTCCAAGCTAGCTCTAAGGGCGATTGTATAGCAAAGGTTCGTTCGACAAGGCGATTAATTTGAGCGACGCCGTAAGGGAGAGGGAAAGGAGAGAGGGGATGACCCGACACTAACATTTGCGTCGAACATATCTCACACAAATATCAACCCTAATTCCCCATTATCCTGCAGTCATTGGGTTAGACCCCGTGGCATTTTCCCTTCTAAGGTTTTTTTTTGCACGTAAACACCTACTAGGTACAAGTTGTTTAGAGTAGTAGAGACCATCAGATGCATCTCAGTAGTTCTAACACTTTTTAAATTCTTAAACCAGACGAAACCAAAATAAAAATAAATAAATAAATAAATTTAACTTTCAAAACACTAACCATTTACAATGAAATCACTTTTCTAAGTAGAAACTAAAGTCAAAATCAAATTAAAATTGAAATACTATGGTCCATTAGTGGTACACCACACTACTTGTACATACTAGACTTATCTTTTAGGCCACCAACTTAGATCTAGGTTAAAGCAACTTTATTTTATTATTATAAAGTCTGTGATGTGGTTTGTTTGTGGATTTTGTGCAGTATATTGGATGTTTCAGATTATTTAGTAGATCTAATTTGTATTTTTTTCGGCAGATCATAATGCTTAATGGGTCTATTAAATAAACTCATAAAATCTATTAGATTGCAACTGCTATTTGCCAATTGATTAAAATCCCTAGTATGACCAATAGGACATTTGACTTGGCACTTTTATGGGATGAGCAATGTGTATAAAAGCATAATTTCATGAACATTGAGCATTGTTATAAACAATTCCTCCATATCAATACAAGAGAAACAACATATAGGATTCCAAACAATGCCATTTACAAGCTCTTTGGGGGAAGCTTGAATGTTTATTGAATAGTTTCATTAGGCCTTTTGAGATTTTTTCCTTTAGGAGTGTTGGCAATTTTTATTATTAATATTAGTTCCGCTAAATAATAATTAATGGTTACAATGTATTGGCTTTCATTACCTGTTGTCGGAACACCATTATGCTTTAAATTAAAGCTTTTCGGTATTCTCGAAGAAGTTCTTCTCTTAAATCGTTGATTGATTCTCAACAATTTATTGAAGTGCTTCACTAACAATGGCTTCTACAAGCTTCAAAAGTTAGATATTTACTTGTATAATACATTAGTTTCTCGTTTCACTTTTATGTTTCAATGATGAGATATACATCGTTTGTCTTTGGGATCTATGTTAGATTTGTTAATTCGTAGTACTTGTGTGATTTGTGTGTAAAGCTTGATCAATATTTTCAAATCTCTTATGATCAAGATGCTAGATACAATAATAAATGGGAATGACAAGGTTTGTGCCTTAGGATTGGTGTTTCATTTTAGCTCCATTCAGAATTGAGTGGTATGTAAGTGAATGCAGATCATATCCTGCTGCCAAATTACACTCTTTAGAGATTTATGTTTTGGAAAATTTACATTTTAGGGTGTTTGATATCTAAATACAGAAGATTTGTGTGATATGTTAGTAACCGCCCATAAAATTGGGCAGAAGTTGATTTGGGATGGTGAGACTATTATGCATTCAAATACTAAGGTTTACGTATTTGATATCTATACATAGAAGAATTTTGTGCTATCTAAACACATATGTTTTAACAATTTCATATGGACAACAATTGTCTTCTGCATTGGATGGCAGTAACTCTGATTCTTGTAACTGTATGCTTTCAATTGGTCGATTTGGGTTATTGTTGACCCTCATATATACTTCACAAGGCGAGTCGATTGAGCGTGACTCCTCCGTTGCATTCGAAACATTGAAGTTACCCAAAAAGGGGTCTTTTATGATCGATTACAACAAACACGGTGTGTTCGACATACTGCTGGTGTGAAATGCTCAATTTGAATTTGAAACATTTTAATTATCATCAAAGTTGCTCATACAGCCTCCGATCACAAAACGAACTTTGTGAGCGCGTCTGGAACATAAAAAATTTTCTAATGAGAGGTATTATGTGATAGGAAGAAGTGAGCGCGGAGAAAACGATAGGTTTACGACACGATGTGTGTAATTTAAATCAAATTCATCTCGATAGTCACCGAAAGCTGCTCAAATAACTTCCGATCATGAAATGGACTGCACCATTCCATATAAAAAGTCCAATTTACCATCCCGATACATCCCTCTTGCTTACCAAAACTTGCTCCTTTTTTTTCCTCATTCCTTCCACTGCCTGAAATCCCTCTACAGCAACTTAGAGCTTCATTTCGCTTGGAGCCCAAGCCTTCCACCTTACTGCTCTGCAATCCGTGAGCATCAAACATCTACTTATTTTAGTTATATTGCTTGAGGGAAAATATGATTTATGAATGTGTGGGTTTGAAGCTGACATATACGGCTATATTTTGTAAAGCGAGTTAATTGTTTAGGCTAGGGGAATAATGTACATGAGGTCATAATAGGTCTGACTAAATCATCACTTTGCCGCACCGAAAGTATAACGGTTACAGATCTTAAAATGTCGATCTTGACGCATTTTATGCAGCTAGCGAAACTCGTGCACACCTTTTTTAGTGTGG
>NEWO01000016.1:1757889-1787660 GCA_003013225.1 Phalaenopsis aphrodite
TCCAACATTTTATAAACTTCATCTAGTAATTGAGTTTGTCTGGCTAGATGAGTTGCTATTTCACATGAAAGGAGTGATGCAATCAGTAGCACTGTTTGAATATTTATGATAAAGCTGCTTTATGTGGGCTATTTTGACACTCTTTTGACATGTGTGGTGCCCATCTGGCTATTTTGTTCATTTAAAATGGGTTTGGATCTCGAAATCTTGCTAGGTACGTAAATTTGCCTCATTATTCTATGTACGAGATTATTTGAAACTTATGTATGTATGTTTATTTTGAGGGCAGGTGTTGTGACTAAGAATAACATGATAAATTTTCATTGAGTTTATTCCACAATAGCTTTTAGAGCTATTTTTTTCCAAAAAGTTTTCCAAAAAGTTTTCAAACAAAACTGTGTTTATACTAAGGAATATGATGGTCCCGCTTTTGAAACACCAACTTCTGAATAACATATTCTCAACAACCACATCTGAACAGAGTTTTTCTACAACCACACTCGAAACAAAGCACCTACATTTGTTTGAGCTTTTAAGACCGTGTTTTCATTCCAATTGTGTCGAACCACATTTAAGGTGTGTTTGATTCATGCTTTTAAATGGAGCAATTCGAACTTCAGTTTTGAGTTACTATAGATGCTCGTCGTTCGCTCTTCTGCCCACACACCTCTCCTCATTCGAAGGGTGAGCTACTCTTCTTCGCTTTTACTAAAGGAGACCGGACATTAAAGTGAAAGAAAAGCTCTCTGTCACGGACTAACTTATCTTAAGTCACTCGTGAGGCTTTAGCGCTTTTCCTTGGCACTAAATCAGCATAACCCTCACAACACTTGGACTTATGAGCACAAAACCCTCTTAAAAAAAGAGTAGGTAGAAGTATTGAAGAAAGAAACACTTCACTAAGATAGAGTGATTACAACACTAATATGCTTGTGAACCTTGGATGGTTCTTGGATGGATACAAATAAGGTGAAACTCCTATTTATAGTCCTCTCCAAGACTAAGAAAACTTTCTAGATTATATTAGAATATATTAATTTATAGATAGTTCTATACTATTCTTTACACATGCATGATTCTAGAACTTTTCTGAATATTCTAGAGTTCTCTTGAAGCTTATTACTTTCAACATATTTCTGAATTTATGTAGAAACATCTAAAATTTTTCGGAATATTATTTTTTTATTTTCTAGTTTTTTTCTAGAATGTCATAGAATCTTCTGGAGTCCAGTGGATTTTTTTCTTCATTCTGAACTTCTCTAGAATCTTTCTTTTTTTATGGTTAGCATGTCAATTATTCTTAAAGATGGCGGAGAGTCACACTCTTCCACATTTAAGCTCGCAATGCCCTCATTGTGGCTTCCACTTGATACTGTCAGTTTTTTTCTTTAACCATGTGTCTTCATGTCTCATTTCTTATCTGCCCATTTTGTAGTTCTTCTTCTAGTCTCACTCAGTGGCACTCGGAGGTGTCTCAGATGATCTTGGAGTGTGTTGTTATACACTATTATGACATCCAAGTAGACAACGACAAACTGATCTAAGTATGGTTGGAATAGTTTGTTCATCAAGGTGCAAATTGTAGCAGGAGCATTGATTAGCCATAAAAGGCATAATAAAAAATTGAAATGACCCATACCTGGTCACATAAGTGGTTTTCAGTTCATCTCCTTCTACTATCCTCACTTGGCAGTAGCTTGTTTGAAGATCCTATTTTGAGAAGTACCTTGTGCTCCGCAATTGATCATAAAGATAGGCAATGAGAGGAATTGGGTATTTGTTCTTCACGATAATTTTGTATAAAGCCTAGTAGTCTATGTACATGCACAAGGAACCATATTTCTATTTCTGAAATAAAATCGGGGCTCCATATGTGGCTTTAAATGTTCGGATGAGTCCTACCTCCAACAACTCCTTCAATTGTTTTTGCAGCTCTATCAGCTCTGGAGGTGCCATGTGGTAAAATCCCATTACCAATGGCTTAGTCCCTGGCTCAAGCTCGATCAGGTGATTGTTCTCCCTTCTTGATGGTAGCTCTTTTGGTAATTCCGGTGGCAAAACATCTATAAACTCATCAAGTAATGTTACCACTTCCTTTAGCATGTCATCTTGGGGCTTTAATTCTTCATTGGGGTCATGAAGAACAACCAAGTAGCTCTCCTCCTCTCGTTGGAATCCCTTCTTAAATTGAATGGTTGATAGCATTTTAGCTTCGGGCTTCCTAGTCCTTGTTGTCAGTACTAAGCTAGCTTGGTTACCCTCCATGATGCACATGTTATTGAGAAAATGTATTGAGAACTTGTTCACTTGATCCTTCGTCTAGAACTCTACTGTCATGGACTAACTTATCTCAAGTCACCAGTGCGGCTTTAGTGTCATTCCTTGGCAATAAATTAGTCTAACTGTCACAAAGATTGGACTTGTAAGCACAAAACACTCTTGGAAGAAGAGTAGGTAGAAGTATCGGAGAAATAAACACTTCAGTAAGAAATTGTGATTACAACACTTGAATGTTTGGGAACCTTGGATGGTTCTTGGATGGATACAAATGAGGGGGGGGGGGGGTTACTCTTATTTATAGTCCTCTCCAAGACTAAGGGAAACTTCTAGATTATATTATAATATATTAATCTCTAGATAGTTCTACATTATTTTTTATATATACATGATTCTAGAACTTTCCAAAATATTTTAGAGTTCTCTTGAATTTTATTTCTTTCAGCATATTTCTGAAATTATGTGAAAACTTCTAGAATTTCTTAGAATATTCTCCTTTTTTTTCCAGTTTTCTTCTAGAATGTCGTGGATTTTTCAAGAGTCCCTTGAATTGCTTTCTTTTTTTATGATTTTCTCTAGAATCTTCTTTTTTATGATTAGCTTGCTAATTATTATTTAAGATAGCGGAGTGTGACATTTTGCTCTCTATCTCATTTCCCCAAATTATTATTTTTGAATTGCTATCTTCATTCTGATTTTCTCTAGTAATCTCTCCACCTACACGTACTATAGCTCAAGAAAGAGATGTAGACCGGATTGCGAAGGTTGACGGGGTGTCTACGGTCATATCTAGTGATTTGTGCAATGTCACCAGCACTCTGCATCTCAGCGTCAGACCACTATTGGAGATTTAAGAAGGGTTTCATTAGTAGTTATGTTGTGGTTATCGGCTACGCCCCCTACTTATGTGATTGCCCGCCTGTTGTCTGCCTCCAGAAGATTGCACTCGGTAAGATCATGAATTCAATTCTACCATCCTTTTTTTTTTGGTGAACATCTTATTGACATTATTTGGATGTAAATCTAAGCACTGTCTGTCAGAATTTTAGTCTTAAACTTTAGAAATTGATGCCTGACTTATCAAAATGGGCTAGATTTGGGGCATTATCTCCAGCTTATTCAATTTTCTATCTTGCTCTGAATTCTTATGAATTGACTTTATTGCTAGCCTTCTGAGTTTCTTTGGTTTTGTATTGGCCAAATCCTTGAATGGCTAGTGAAAATCCATGAAGGGCATCTGACTCCATTTCTTGGTGGATTATGCTTGTGTGCATTAAATAAGTGTGAATTAGTAAATAATCAAGATATGCTGGTTGGGTAAAGTTTAATTTCAGATTTAATGAAGTGATTTATTTATTTGTCGTGCATATATGTTTAATCCCTAAGTAGATGATTTCATGGTTTCTTATTTTCCATGTTTGTTGGATGAATTTTATCAAGTTTTGAACCATGGATACCACCAAATGATGAACTCATATGCACCATGTTGAGGTGATAGTAGTTGTTGATTTCATTTCACAATATGAGTAAGACTTGAGTTTAGCTTAAAGATTGCAGATTGCTTGAAATATGACCAACTTATGGCTTAGATCAAGCATGGATTGAATTCAAAAATCTAAATTACTATAATTGAGCTTGAATTGAGCAACCAAGATAGAATTGAGCTAGGTTGAGATTTGATTGAGTGGATATGCATACTAGGAATGCAAATACACATATCCTACCAATATAAAAATTAGGTGATATTTGATTGATGTCTATGTTACCTGGAGCTTGAGTTGAAATTAATGAGCCATGCTTGATTTGAATTGACATTAGATTGAGCTATCTTATGGTTAAACATGGCTTGACTTAGATTGACCTTATACTTCAAGTAGATAGATTATTAACATCCCTACGTGAAAGGCTACATGTGGTTTATTCCACATGTAGCACCTTTACAATTGTGTTTTTCAAATAGAACAGTGTGTTTCTAAACATACCTGTGTTTATATACTGAGGGGTATTACAGTCATTAGTCAACAGACAATACTTTTCTAATTCTTATTTAATCACACATATATCTAACTCCAAAGTTATCTATGAGAAAGTGTATATTTCACATTTCAAATTTTGAAATAATGATATTTTTGTATGTGATATGAAAGATTTGGATGGTATAGATGTAAAAATTAAAATTTAAGTGTTAGATATGTATATGCATAAGAATTGCATGCATGGGCGAACCCATGCTTGCCTTGAGGGTGGGGGTCATATTTTAGTGAAAAGGTATAGGCTTTTTAATGACTTGCCCCCCTCAAAAGTTCATTTTGCCTCTACTCCATTAATTGTTTAGCAAATGTTGGTTAAAATTTGGTTCAATATGACCCCCTGATTGCAGGAAAAATATTACATCAGGACTCCTAACGTAGAGTTATGTTTGGAGTCCACTGATATGCGTACACGTGTTTGTGATAGAAAAAAAAAATCGTTTTAGCGTAGGAGAACATTTCTCGTGCATTATTCCTCATTATTCAGGTGTTATTATGGTGATATTCATTTGTTATTATGTTCAGGGAATTTTCTTGGTGTTATAATATCACATTAATATCACAACAATAACACACAAATAACGTGGAATAACATAAGATGAATATTCTCATGTGTTAACAAGCTGAATCACAGGAAAGCGCATGTTTTCTTGAAACCACGTGTCTGCATATCAGTGGACTTCGAACGTAACTCTACGTTAAGAGTCGTGATGTAATATTTTTCCGTGATTGCATGGTATCCATGCAAATGCCTCTCATTTTTTTTTGAGATATTAATTTCAGAAAATAATAAAAAAAATTTATATTGCAGATCAAGTATAATTGTCTTACATTTTAAGAAAATAATAATTTATAATTATCTGAGCTTTTTTTTTTTTTTGTTATGCTGTTTGGAGAGCATGGAGTTCATCAAAGTAAGTATTATGTGCGTGATGAATCATAGATATTAATTAGAAGGTGACATTAAGAGATACAAATTTTATGGCCTAAATTAAAGTATATATATTTGTGTGTGTGTAAAGTCACTTTTGCTATTTATTGATGAATGTGACATTATTTATGCTCAACCAAAAATAAAAAGTACTAATAGATAGAGGTGTAAACAAATTGAACAGAGCGTGTGTTTGTGTTCGGTTCGTTTGAAATTTAGTTTGTTTGAAATAAGCTCGCGTTCGAAATTATTCGTGAAGTCAGTGTTCGTGTTCTTTTCTTAACAAACGAGGCGAACACGAGCTGTTCGCGAACGACGAGCCAGTTTGACATCCCAAACATTAATATATATAAATAATATATTATATTAATTATATAACTTATATTATATAAATATATTATATCTATATTAATATATTACTAATATACTATATTAATATATTATTATTATTTTTTTATTATATATTATAATATATGAAATTTAATTTTTTTAAATATCATAAATATTTTATATATAATTACTTTAAATTATTTTATTGTTCGAGCAATAACGATTCAGACAGGAACGAACACATCACTATTCGTTTTTGGTTCGTTTAACTAACCAAACGAAAAAAAATTGTTCACGTTCGTCTCGTTCACTTATCGAACGAATCGAACATGAACTCATTGACGAACCGAATGTTAGAAACGGTAGAGCCCGGTTCACTATTCTTGGGCGGTTACTTTGCTTTGGAGAGTCACACATTTTCACAAATAACCATTCTCACATTCCTCTTTTGTGAAGTGAAACATCTTTTCGCTTCCTCCAGTTCATGATAAAAGATTTTGAATGACTCTCCCAGAAATAGAAGTAGTCACGGTTTTCTTCTTTGGGCTCCCTCGGGATAGTGGGAAGAGAAGTGCAAAAGGTAGTTCCTTGCGGTGAAGGAAGAAGAAAAAAGAAGAAGAAGATTGTTCTCCTTTAGCTTCTTCTTGGTAGCATGTGGCTGAAGATAAATTGAGTTTATTTCTCTTGTAAGTTTATCTTCTTCGATGTATCTCGTTGTAGAGTTTCTTCCGTGAATCCCAGTGCAGAGAGAGAAGAAAAGAGAGAAAAAGAGAGAGCAACGAAGTGAGAGTGAGAGATTTCTCTTGTAAGTCGAGGTGATCGACTGGTGTAAAATCCTCAAGTAGTAAAATCCTCTGCAACTCCGTGGACATAGGCAATTTGTCGAACCACGTAAATTTGTGTGTTCCGTTGTGTTGTTCTTTTCTGGTCTGATTTTTCTCATTCTATTTTTCACTTCGTCGATCGTTCTTCTGTTTGATTTATATATATATCACATCAACTAGTATATCCAGATCTCACAACAACAACAACTGATATCAGAGTGTGGTTTCAGATCTAAGGAAGAATGATAGCTGATGATGAAGTGAAGGTTTTATGGATCGAGAAGTTTGATGACACAGATTTTGGTTATTAGAGAATGCATATAGAGGATTATCTTTATGAGAAGAAACTTCATCTTCCGTTATTGGGGAAAAGACCTGAAATGATGGATGAGACTGAATGGAATTTATTGGTTCGACAAGTTCTAGCGGTTATTCGATTGACCCTATCGAGGTCCGTTGCACATATCGTCGTCAAGAAAAGAACGATTGCAGATCTCATAGCAGTTTTATCAAGTACGTATGAAAAACCATCGACGAATGACAATGTGCACTTTATGAAGGAGTTATTTAATTTGAAGATGACAGAATGTGTTTATGTTGCTCAACACCTGAATATTTTCAATACTATTACAAATCAATTGTCGTATGTGGAAATTGATTTTGATGATGAGATATGTGCACTGAGCTTGTTGGATTCATTATCAGTTAGTTGGGAAGCCATGAGGATATTAGTTAGCAGTTTTGCAGGTAAATCTAAAATGAAATACGATGATATTCGTGATTTGATATTGGCTAAGGAAGTTCAGAGGAAATATTCTGGCGTGGTCTCAAGTACGAGTTCGGCACTGAATGTTAATTTCAGAGGGAGATGGTATGACAGGAACTCAAGTATAGGGAGATCAAAATCAAAGTTTAGTTAGCAGACAACTTGTTGGAATTGTGGCAAGTTTGGCCACATAAAGAAGAATTGCAGGAATCCTAAGAAAATGGAGAATGATAGCACAAATGTGGTTTCTGAAGAAACACAGGATGCATTATTGTTGGCAATTCATAGTTTTGTTGAAGACTTGATATTGGATTCGGGGTCTTTGAATGTGGTAAGAAATCTACGAGAGGCCACAGTGCAAGGGAGTGACGGAAGTGAAGAGGAAAGTGGGTTCGAGGCACCTATTCCTATTGTTCCACAGATAGATGTTGAAGAACCACTGAGCTATGAAGAAATCTTACTAGATGAAAGTTCGAGCAAGTGAGAGCTGACAGAACTTCCACCAGGGAAGAAGGCATTGCACAACAAGTGAGTGAACCAGGTGAAGACTGTGTGTTATGTCAGTAAGAGGTACAAGACTAGACTTGTTGAAAAAGACTTTCAGCAGAGGCAGGATGTTACCCATGAAGTGGGAGTTGTAAGAAGAGACAAGAGTGACCCAGGAAATAGCTTGGAGGTGCAAAGCTATGTGGAGTCTGTTGATATGTTGACTAAGGGTGTTACTCATGAGAAACTGAAATTGCGCACAACTTCAGTTGGTCTTCTGGAGTGAAGGCAAAAGCTTTGAGTTACAGAGGTGGAGGATTCAAGTTGGTGGATTCAAGGTGGAGGAGAATACATGTTGAAGAAAAAGGAGACACCGCCAGTGGAGGATATCAGTTTAAGGAAGGAGATATTACAGCCTGTGTATCGGTCTCCAAGTGGGAGAATTGTTAGAAACGGTGGAGCCCGGTCCACCATGCTTGGGCGGTTAATTTGCTTTGGAGAGTCACAACTCTTCACAAATAACCACTTATGCCTTCCTCTTTTGTGAAGTGAAACATCTCTTCGCTTCCTCCTGTTCGTGAAAAAAGACTTTGAATGACTCTCCCAGAAATAGAAGTAGTCACGGTTTTCTTCTTCGGGCTCCCTCGGGATAAACGGAAGAGAAGTGCAATAGGTAGTTCCTTGCGGTGAAGGAAGAAGAAAAAAGAAAAAGAAGATTGTTCTCCATTGGCTTCTTCTTGGTGGCTTCTGGTTCAAGATAAATTGAGTTTATTTCTCTTGTAAGTTTATTTTTTTTGGTGTATCTCGGTGTAGAGTTTCTTTGGTGTATCCCGGTGTAGAGAAAGAAGAAAAGAGAGAGAAGAAGAGAGAGCAACGAACTGAGAGTGAGAGATTCCTCTTGTAAGTCGAGGTGCTTGACTGATGTAAAATCATCTGCAACTCCGTAGACATAGACAATTTGTCGAACTATGTAAATCTATGTGTTCCGCTGTGTTGTTCTTTTCTGGTGTGATTTTTCTCGTTCTATTTTTCACTTCATCTATCGTTCTCCTGTTCGATTTATGTATAAACTACATCAACTGATATATCCAGATCGCAACAACAACACCGAACAAAAATTGTTCACGAACAACAAGCTTTTTTGACAACCCTACTGAGCGACAACCAAAAATTAATTTTTAGTATTTCAATTACATTTAGAGAGTAAAGGTTATATCAGGAAGGATATTTCTTTGAATTGATGATAATAATAATAATAATAATAATAATAATAATAATTATTTTTATAATTATTATTATTATTATTATTATTTTGAAGCAACAAATTAACTTTCATATAATATAAAATAAAAAAAACATACAAACATTCAAGCAAAGGAAATTATAACTAAACAAGATAAAAAAAGAAACATGTCAATGCCAAAAGAATGGAGTTATTATGCTTGGATCTAAATGCACAAATTCCGGAATTCAGATTCATTTCATTTATCACCATTATTAAAAGTTAAAATAAAAAACCCTTCATTCATTTAATCCATTTTAAATGCAAAGATGGATTCCACTTCCTTTTATAAAATAATTTTTATTTTTAAAAGAAAAATTCTAACATCAAAACTAAATTGAATGGCTGAGATCTCTTAACTCTATCCTCTAATCACATTCAAACACTTCAGATTAGAAAAAAAAAAGTCTTAATTCGACCCTTTTATAAAAATAATTGAAAAATATATGTGACAATCAAATCATTTTCTTAAAGTTTTCTGAATACTATAACATTTTCCACCTTCACTAAAAGTCAGACAACAGCTTTCTGAGAGCTACTATACTTTAATAGATTTGGTTGTAAATATAAGATTTTTACCATGGAGACAATATGAAACATAAAATAACTTGAAAGCTGCCTTAAACAAATCTTATCGGAGTAAGTGAGAGAGAGAGACACACACACAATTATGATTAAGTGAAGTGATGTTGTAGTTATACCATTATATGAGTTAGGCCATGAGGACATAAAGATATGAATGATAATGAAAGAATAGTAGTGGGTGATTGTTAGATGGGGATTTGTTTATAGCCTCCCTTTTATTCTATTTGGCAATTAATGTATTGAGATATAGTTGTCTTATAAACCAAACAACCTCATGGGATGAGTGACCTAATCCACTCCACTCCCCTCCCCTTTATTTTTTTTTTTCTTGGCGGTGGAGAAGCCAAGCCAAATCAAAGCTAAATACAACTGTCTCTGATCAACAAAATAAAAGCTTCCCCATCACTTCCTTTACGTGAACAAATTTCCATTTTTCTGTAAATAACATTAAAAAAAAAAACTAAAATTTTGAAAAAGAATCAAATGAATATTTGATCTCGCAAAAATCATTTTTTGATATATTTATATGCTTAATTCACATGATCTCATAATAGTAAACCGTATAAATTAATATTTGTATAGTTCTAGTAATGGCATTGGACCACCAGCGCCACGGTCGCTGCCGCCGCCGCTGACGCCGCTGCAGGAGGCGAGAAGACGACTGGGTTCCCGGGGACGAAGGGCTCCTCTTCTTCCGGAGCAGGAAGGTTGAGATCTAGCAGCAAAACTCTGTTTTTCTTCTTGTCAATCTCTGAATTTTTCTGTAAAATGATCGCAGGACGATGTCTTCTCATGTGGCCGCCGAGCGCTTGGCCGGAGGAGAATTCGGACCCGCATATCGCACAATCATGAGTCTTTTGTTTCACGCCGCCGCTTGAAGAAGAGGCAGCAGGTTTAGCCAAGGAGCTTGCGAGCTCGGCGTCGAAAGCTGATATCTTGGGCTTCTTGTGGCTGGCGCGATGGCCGCCAAGAGCTTGGAAGGAGAGGAAGTATCTGTTGCAGGTTATGCAATGGTGTGAGGCGGTTGGAGCGGTAGGTGGGGAGGGGTTGGTTGCGGCTTGGTTGACCGGAAAGGTGGTACCTTGGGCGAGGAGGATGAGGCACTTGGCCATGTCCTGTTCTTCCTCGGTGGTGTTGGAGGAAGTGGAAGAGGTGGGGGCAGTGGGAGGGAGGGTGCGGCGGCGCTTGGTGCGCTTGCGCTTGAGGATGGTGGGTGAAGGGGATTCGCCGGAGCTGCTGTTGGTGAAGGAGTGAGCCATCGCGAGAGGGGAGAAGGGGAGTGATGTGGAATTATAAAGAGGAAGTTTGGGGGAAGGGACAAGAAGGGGGGAGGGGGGAGATTTAGTTGTGGAAGAGAGAATTAGGTGGGAAGAGGAGAGGTGTGGAGTGAAGAGAGGGAGTGGGAGAAGGGATGGAAAGTGGAGAGTGGCGGAATAACTGAAAGATGGCTATATATGGAACTGAGTTTTAAGTGCAGTTGTGACACTTAGCGAAGGTTGGTTGAGGAGAGGGGGAGCAAGTGGCAGGGAAGAAGATGTAACAGCCGAAAAGGGCTGGGCTTTTTCAATGCCCACCAGTGAAGCGATGAAGGAGTGAAGGACAGTGAGGCCGTAAAAAGTGAAAATATCAAAATAAGAAGAGTTAGGAGTGTCAGTTTTAGTGAGGGATTGGGTTTGGATTGGCTCCAATATGACACTATTAGAATAGGGCTAACTCGAATCGATCCAAAATTGCGTTCTGATTAGAGTCATGTTTAGATTTTTGGGTTTGATCGAACTTGATCAGAATAATAAATTAGTTAAATATTCTCTCTCGAACTAAACTCGAAAAATATTCAGGCCAATCATAACCTGAATTTTTCGATGGTCAATTTTTCACACCCTATAAGCAAATATTTTGAGGAAATTTGTTTTTTTATTTCTGATAATTTTAGATGCATACCACACAATTCTTATGTATTTATGTATCCAACACATAAATTGAAGCTTTTTTTTATTAGAAGAACCAAAGAAACCTAAAAAATAAATATGAATAATATCATAGTGCCATATAAGTGACATTTATCAAATTATGTGATGAGACATTTTGAAGCTATATAACTAATGAAGCATGAGTTTAGATTGTTCATCATCATTTTTATATTCACTTATGGGAGAATAATGTTACATTTTTTATCTACACTAATGGTGGCTAGAATAATATGTGAATTAGTACAAATCATTGGCATTATTATATTTATTAAAGGCATGGAGAAAATGGATGTCACTATACTTTTTCTAACATTTTTGACCACTCATTGTATCCTTCCAATGCTATTACCAAGTGAAAAATACAATCTAAATTAACAATTATTATAAATAAACCACAAATAAAAAAATCATAACATTTTTTAAAAATAAAATGAAATTAAAACAAATACTTTTTAAAATAAAATAGAGTTAAGTCTAAGAAAATAAAGCTCTCCATTTTTAGTGGGTAATTTTGAAGTAATTAGAGAAAAATAAAAAATGAATATTTAAAATTAAACTTAAAATGTGCATCTAACTAACCTCAAATTTCTTGAGAGGATTTCTTGGGTCTTTATTAACCTCTAAATAAATTTTCAAGTAATTTCAAAATTAGATTAATGGGTAATTAAATTTTGTGATTAATTATCTTAATTTCCAAACTAAGTAAATTAATTAAAAGAAAGTAATTTTGACTAATTTTTAATAGGTGATATGTTTTTTAATTATTCAAAAAATATTAATTTTTAAAAAACCATAAGGGTTAATTAATTAATTAACCTTAAATTAAAAAAATTACCAAAATTTGATATAAAAAAAGAAAATTTAAATTAAATTCACTTAAAATCCTTCTAACTTTTAGAATGAAAGAAATTTAAAATTAATTAAATTAAATTTTAAGGATAAAGAGTAATTAATATTAATAAATATTTAATTAAATTATAGAATATATAAAAGTAATCACATTATTTCTAAAAAAATTACCAAATAACCATAGGGTCATCCAAACCTCCCTATTAATTCCTTAATATTTTGAGTTTAATTAATTTATAATAGTTTAATTAATTATTAAACTATTATAAGAATATTATAAAATTCACCCAAAACATAAATTAAATCTAATGCTTCAAATTGTTTTTGGGAACACCATAAGGTCATGCAATGATTCTTTAGTAAACTATATTATTTTTTATCAAATGTAAATTTTAAATTAATTTAAGTCATTCAATTATTTTTAAATAAAAAAATAAGTATATTTAAAATAATCCTAAATTTTTTATGGGAGTATTCTCTGTTCACCCAGAGCATCATAGTGAAAATTCTTTTAATTTTTAAAGAACATTTAATATGATTTTTAACTTTTATTTTAAAACTATAAGTTAAAATTAGCTGAAAATAGCTTAAAATTTTTATGATAGTAATTCTAAGCTACCCTTGACCACAAAAAATAACTTTAGATAATTTTTTAAGAAAGTTTTAATATTATTTAAAAAATATTTTGAAATTATATAAAAATGATAAATAAAAAATATTAATATAAATTTTTAATTTTCACTTAAAATTTATTTATGAATTAAGAATAAATTAAAATAGCTTCAAAATAATCTTAATTTTTAATGAGAATGTTGTTTATTTACTCTTGATCATCTCACTATTTTTATGAATTTTTATTTAAAATAATTAAAATTTTAAAAATAAAAATATTTTTAAATTAATTTTAAACTTATATGAGTAGTCTATAAAGTCATCTTTTATTAATGGGGTTGATTTCATGCAAATTTATAATTAATTAAATTTAAAATTGAAATAAGAAAGAAAGCCAAGTAAGGTTAAATATAATAAAAATGAATATGCTAATTAAATAATTACTATATTCATTTTATAAAATGAAAACTTAAATACTAATAAGAAATGAACTTAAATCAACTTAGGAACTTTTAGATGCCATACACTATACTAAGTCCAGAGAGTTTATAGTGGTAGGGCTCACCCTCACATGCATCACAGTAATTATAATACTCTTTAAAATTGTATACTAAGTGAAATCCAAATAAATAAAAATTTAAAATAAAGTTTCAAAACACTAGTCCCTTAAATTGTACTACTCACACACAATAGACTTATTTGTTAGGCCACTAATCAAGATCTAGGTTAGAACAATTTTATTTTGTTTTTCTTATAATTTTTGTGACTATTGTGATGTGGTTTGTTGTGGATTTGATATGATGGATTTTGTGCTCTATATTGAATGTCTATGACTATTTAGTAGACTTATTTTGTATTTGTTTGCAGATAGTCATACTTAATAGCGACAATTAAATGAGTTTATTAAATCTAATAGATTTTCTTACAAGTTTTGCTTAGCAATCACTTAACCCTTTAACAAGAATAATAAGATATGAGACCTAGCATTTATATATGTTGAGCAATATATATTTATATACAATTGTTCTAACCAAGACTGCTCATTAATGTTTGTTTTGTGAGGCTCAATTAGGTTTTCTCTTTAAAATATAATTTTCTTTTCTCTGAGAATTATAATTAGGTATGGTGGGATATTCTTTTTCATTTTTCATGTCCATCCACCATAGATCTGGAAATGCTTATATTTAAACGATTGAATATGATATTTAAATAATAATATATCACCATGAGAGGAGAAAATATTGACATAAAATAAATCTAATTATTTAGATGATGAAAATCCTTAAGACTATGGGTCTACACAAACCCATAATTTTTACCCTGTCATAAGGGTTTTTATCTTTTATGTTCTACTCATCGACACTAACCAGGGCACCTGATAAACTAACTTAGGCTTCTAGACTTGACTAATCTAATGTATGTGTGACCCTAAGTTTTAATTCTACATTGGCTGACTTAGGGTTTCAAGACTAATCTACCTAGATTTATTTTGCATGATTTAGAGTTTGTGAATTTTAATTTGTTTTGGGTTTTGATATTTAATTCATGATTTATTTTGATTTCTAATTGCATGTTAGGGTGAAAACCAAAATTCTCTTAGTCTTAAAGTTTTACATATGATTTTCTAGGCTGGCATCCTCTATTCAGTTTTGTCTTAAGTTTAGTTCTCCGTGTATGAAATTTCATTCCACTTGCAAGCTGATGTGATTCAATTCCTTCTAAAGTTTCAAATGATCTAAAAATTTAGAGTTGCTTAAGTTTAAAGTTTTAATTTGGAGGTTTAAATCTCTTTAGTTGTTTTGAGTTTATGTGTCTTAACTTATTATTTGATTTAAGTGTTTAAATTATCCTAAGTTATTTAGTTTGAATTTAAAGGTTATCTTATTTGATTTAATTGCTAGGGTTATCTTATTTTACTTAGTTTAAATGTTATGGTTATCTTATGTGATTTAAATGTTTCAATATTTTATTTCATTTCAAGTAATTAAAGTGTTTTGTTTTAAGCGTTTAAGATGTTTAGTTTAAGTTAACTTGGAATATTTTAAAGGTTTCGAATTATTTTAGAAGAGTTTTAAAATCATTATTATTATTATTATTATTATCTAATTATTATTATTCTTAAATAGTCTTAAATTATTTTAAGTTATTTTAAAATTGTTTTTAATTAATTAAAATTACTATACTTTTTTATTTTTCAATTAATTTTAAATTAATGTTAAATCATTTCTAAATTAACTTTATATTAATTGAATTTATTCAAAGATTTTGAACCAAATAAACTTGCAAATGATATACATTTTATCAAAATGTTCATAAGGAGAACCTACATATGAGACGTTTCGATCCTCTATTTTTTTCAATTTTATACACATAATTATACAATACATGTATTTAGAATGAACTAAACATGATACATACAAAGAACATACTTGAAACACGATACAAAAGAAAAAGTCACCAAACTACGCATGTAGCATAAGGTGAGGTTAGGTTAAGCTTCAGCTAAATTGAGGTTAGGCTAGGATGGAGCTAGGGTTGGATGAGGTTTGAGCTAGCATAGGTTGTGGCTGAGCTAGGGTTGAGACGGATTAGGTTATAGTCAGGATAAGTTGGGGTCGGGCTAGGCTAGGTTGGGATAGTTTTACGCTGTTAAGCAAAGTTTAGGCTAGGTTGAACTAGGGTCAAGCTACATTGGGCTAGCGATAGGCTAGCTTAAGTTTGAGCTGGGTTAGGTTCAAGCTAGGTTTGATTCAGGCTAGGGTATGACGAGTTTGGGCTAGGGTCAAGCTAGATTGTGTTAAGACTATGTTGGGTTTGAGCTAGGGTCAAACTAACCGGCTCAATGATATAAACCCAATGATACCAAAATTGATCAAATTCGAGTCAAATGAAGCTCTGATCATGCCATTAAACTACTTTTAAGAGTTTTCAGGGGCATAATTAGAAGGTCAAACATATTCCAAAATATGACATACTTATAGTTGAATTGAGTGTCTCGGTGAGAACAATCCAACGAGCTCAAGATCGCTCAATGCTGACATCATTATGACACTTAAACATTCATCAAACATCATCCAGTCAAAGGGATATGTTCGAGGCATCCAATCAAGAGTGGTATAGATTTCTTCCGTATTTGCAACATGGACTCTGTAAATAGAGCCCTAACCCTCTTTGCCCAACGCAAGATGAAGGCCAGAACCTATAAAAGAGGGAGCTGAAGCTCGGAATCCTACACTGAAAATCCAGTGAAGGCCTTCTACTCTTGCATCCGCCAATCATCGCTTGTCGGTCATCATCGCCACCTTCGGTAAGCTTAGGCCACCACCTATAAAAAGCTCTGGATGTTTTTGCCTCTTACAGTCACTTCTGCTACCTCTAGTTAACTCTGTCACCGCCGCCAACTTTAGCCAACTCCGATCGTTGTGTCTACGACCAACTCTGACCACCATCGCCTCCAACTAATTCAAGACGCCACAGTTGGCCAACTTTTTTCATTGTTGCCACTGCTGACAACCTCAACCAATGCCACCAATTTTGACTAATGTCGCCACCACCGACTAACTTCGATCGTTCTTGCATGATAGCTTCAACTACCATGTGTCACCACTATCAACCATCTTTAGCCACCACTTGCTTCTTATAGTAAAATCTTTCGTGAAGTCACAATGTGCGTTGGAGAATCCCATCGTACATTGCAGAATGGTGAAGCACCCCTCAAACTGTATAACCAAGCAGCCTGAAGACAATGTAATAACGCATCATAGAAACAGTGCAACAACAAACCCCGACGACGATATAACAAAAGGACACATACCATGTGTTGTGAAGCACGGGCTGCTCACACAAGTATAAGCGACATATGAATATTACTGAATTTTAGTCCGGTTGTCAATCCGACAAGAACTAAGATAACTCAATGAAGGAAAAATTTCTTCCTTATCCTCTTCCAGTGGTCTAAAGAAGATTAGTAGTCTTAAGTTTAGTTCCCTAAAATTCTTGATCTGCTCAAAGGAAAATAATTTCTAGAAGATTGCATAAATCCATTAACAATATCTCTATTCTAATGAACTCATGCTGTTGCCTCTTTTTGTTACGTACATAATCATTTTGGATATCAATATTCACAAAAAGTTTTGACATTCAACTAGCTAAGTAGAAAGTAAATTAAAATCTTAAGTTAACACAACACTTTTAAATTCAAATCAAAGCCCAAACAATCTCAAATTCTTTTTCCTATCCATTAACCGTTTCAATTGAAGAGATAAACAAGAAGACTACTCACTATTCATGGTAAATCTAATTAAAAAAAATTAATTTTATGCATAAACATCAAAATCAAAGTCTTTACGAAGACCTTTTGAAGAAAATACAATGTAAACACACTTATCTTCTTCACAAACAAGTAGTTTGAGGATGTCACTAACATCAATCAGTCAACTCTCTCAATTCTCCCAAGCTCTCTCTTTTCCTCTCTTATAATCTCTTTACAAAAGCTTTTAGCCTTCCCCTCTAATTCCTCTCTCAAAATGACAGAAGAAAAATGATGAAAATGCCCTTCTTAATTCATCATCGAGCTTTTTATACTTCTCCTCTTGAACTCTAGTATTGAATTTCCAAAATTTTCAAATTTTAGATTTGGGCACCTAGGGGCCCACCGCTGGTGCCTAGGCGTCACTCACTTGAACATTTTTTTATGATCTTCAAGTGCCTAAGCGGCGCAAACGTGGTGCCTTGGCGCTGGTAGTAGTGCTTAGGCTCCCATGGGCAGCAACATCATTTTGTTCTCCTAGGAATTTGCATTATTTGGGAAGGGATAAGTGCCTAGGCTCTAGTACGGATTTGCTCCTTTTTATTTCAATTGGATCAATTTTGATTCTTGCTCATCCTCTTTCATACTAAAACCTGCAAAAACAACATAAAACCTTCCTTAAAATGTAATATTATCTTGTAAAATACAAAAATATAAGTAATAACAAGTAAAAATTTCTCAACATATCACAAACACCCCATATACAATGTACTGATGCCTCCCAAAGATAGTCTAACAACGCACCTCATATACAGTGCAAGATATCTCTTGAAAATGACACAACAATGCATTCTGAAGATAGTGTAAAAACATACCCCATATATCATGCAAAAGTACACCCTAATCATAATGTAATAACACACTCTCGATACACTGTAATGACACCTCCCAAATATGGTGTAACAATACACTTGAGATACGGTGCAACAACACACTCTAATGTTGGTGAAACAACACTCCCTACATATGGTGCAATGACACCTTCCAAAGACCGAGTGATCATGAACCTTAAATACAGTGGTTGGACTCTTAAAACTCTCTCATTGCAGCCAATCACTAAAGCTTATGTGACCAATTACGACCTACATGGTCAACAACTTGTGCAACTCTCGACTCTAGCATTTTCAGCTTACGGATATCATCACAACCCATCTTTAAGGCATATGTGACCAACTACGACCTACGTGGTCTATTGCTCATGCAACTTTCGACTTTGGCCCCTACACTACGGATGTCATCATAACCCACCACTATGGTCTACATTACCAAATACAACCTATGTGGCTCAAAGCTCATGTAACTCTCAACTCTGGCCTCTGTGGCCTATGGATGTAATCACGCCCACCACTACAGCTTATGTGACTGAATACAACATATGTGGTCCACAATTCTTCTAACTCCCGCCTCCAACAAACGGAAGTCGTCACAACTGACTACTATGACTACGTGACAAACTACAGCCCACGTGGTCCCCAAACTGATGCATTCCTGACTCTGGCCTTTGTGGTGTATAAGCATCATCACAACTCATCATTAGAGCCTACGTGCCCTACTACAACATATGTGGTTCACAATTCATGCAAATTCCAATTCTAGCCCCTGCAACATATTGACATCATTGAAGCCCACCACCATGGCCTATGTGACCAATTATAGCTTATGTGATTC
This sequence comes from Phalaenopsis aphrodite, assembly GCA_003013225.1. Classification (NCBI taxonomy): domain Eukaryota; kingdom Viridiplantae; phylum Streptophyta; class Magnoliopsida; order Asparagales; family Orchidaceae; genus Phalaenopsis; species Phalaenopsis aphrodite. The sequence goes on from NEWO01000016.1 coordinate 1,776,809, forward strand.
ACAACTTATGTCACTCCCGACTCTGGCCTCTTCAGCTTACGAACGTTATCACACCCCACCATCATAGTTTATGTTACTGACTACATCCTATTGGGTCCTCGACTCGTGCAACTCCTTACTCAGTCCTCTGCGGCCTATGAACATTGTCACAAACCAATACTATGAACTATAGAACGAACTACGACCTATGTGGTCTATAACTTATGTATTTTTTGACTCCGACCACTGCGGCCTATGGATGTCGACGTAGCTCACCACTGCGGCCTATGTGAACAATTGTGACATACATGGCTCATAGCTCCTACAACTTCTACTAAGGCCTCTGCAGCTAATTGATGCTTCTGAAGGAATTGTCTGCAATCCTCAAAGATAATCACCACCATGACTTTCAACTACAACCTACCAGATAAGTTGGTGATACAAATGTCATCCACAACATTAATGACGAACTTCGGCTTCCATAACAATCGACCATGACCTTGCATCCTGCTATCAATGAGAACTACAACCATACTACGACTAATATTGATAAACTAAAATTATATATTTATACTAATCAACTTTGTAACTCCATCTTCTCTAATTCAGAAAAAGAGTCAATATGTGTGCTCATCATTCATAGTGGATTTTTTCAACAGGGCTATGCTTTGTGATTTTTTTCCCTTTACAAGATTTTTCACATAAAACCCGAGTTTTTTTCTCCTGCTACTTCTCTTTTATTAGCTGAGTGTGTGACAAAGTCTTGTAAATTGTTATAATACTAATATTCTGGCACGCCCCAAGTCCATTTAAGGCCGTCACAGTTTTTCCTAAAGTAACTGTCAAATAATTGTAGAAAAAAATAACCTTTTTTTAAGATGCTTTGAGTGTTATAAATATTTTTTTTTGAAAAAGATCAACAACACCTTTCTTACAACTATCATACTTTGCTAAATTTAATAATTATAAACAGCTTTAAATCAACCAAAATGTAACTATGATAGTGGTCTATATGAATGATGGCTGTCCTAACCACCCCCTAGGATGATACTCATGCAGCCATAATTACCCAAGCTAAAACTCATATTTCACCTTACCAATCACTAAATTCACATCACTACCCACAAGCCAAGTACTCATAAATTTAAAAATTACAAATTAGTATCCTATTTACAATCCTTTCCACCACTTAATCAAAGCCATTGTTGAAGCACACCATTATTCTATTATTAATCTTTTTCCACCACTTAATTAAGATCGGTTAGGATTAAATAAAAGCCGAATTTTTTGTTAATTAATAAGGCTAATGCTATAGTAATCGTGAGAAGTCAATGGCTGTGATTAAGGGTAGGAGAGACTAATTATTAGATTAAGGAATTATTCGACTGTTTGTGTGAGGCACGAAAGAGCCAACCCCTCTTCATTACTTGGCTGGCCTGGCAAGGAAGGCATCTGCTGGACCTTCACTCTCTCAACTTTCTGTGTTGGGAAATAGATAATACTTAATTTGAATATTAACAACAAAATTAAATAATTAATTATAAAAATTTTGGAGTTTTACATATATACCATCCAAGTTCTATAATTTGTATATCTAACACATAAAACTTGATTTTTTACATATATGCCACTGTAGGCATGCATGAATAAATGTGCATTTCAGTTTTTGAAATTGTAGAAGTTAAGTTTTGGTGTAATATACAAGATTTAGGTGGTAGAAATGTAAATAAAAATACTAAGAGAATAAATAAATAAATAATATATATAATTTTTTGGAAGTTTTACATTCATACCACTATGTTTCTAAGTATTTATTTTTCTAACACAAATTTTATTATTATTTTATATAATATAAAAGATTTAGGTGGTACAAATGTAAGAATATATATATTTAAATTTTTGGTAGTTTTATATATATACCACTCAATTTTATGTATTTATGTATCTAAAACCTAAGCTTTAATTTCTTACATATATATGCTGCCTTATTTATGCATGGAAAAAGGTGTATTTCAATTTTTAAAGTTATAGAAGTGATATTTTTTTTATATGATATAAATCATTTGGCAGGTAAAAATGTAAATAAGCAATGTTTAATAAGGAGTTAGATATGTAAATACATAGGAATTAGGTGGTATGCATGTCAATTCCCCAAAAAAATTTTCCCATAATTACATTTTGTTGACAATTATATTATGGATAATATAATTAATTTTTTTTAAAAATAAAAAATAATCAAAAATTTTATATACCACATTCAACCTATAAAATACTTCATAAATGAAACCCTTATACTTGCATAAAATTTGATAATCCTAACCGTCCGATCCCCCATCGGTGCCCACGGATGAACGGCGCTGATTAACAAGACTCTACACGAGCAAATGATATAAGTTAGTGTGATAGAAGTGAAATAAAAATATGACTAAAGTTTAACCATGCACATGAATAAAGTTCAAAATTAATTAATTATATAAATATCAAGTGTAGACTATACGTTAGCTTATGTAACATTGCTTAAAAGTTAATTATATTAATTAGTGCATGACCCATCATGTTCTCTACATCCAACTCATTCTAATGGTATCTTGAAATAAGGTATTTTATCCATACAAAAACTATATTATCTTCAATTAAATACCTTATTTTAAAATAATCTATCTTAAGTTTTGGATTAAACTGCCCTTTAATTTTTAGGGAGATTTACTTAGATGTCACTCTACTTTTATGTATTTATATATCTAAACCCTGAAATTTTATATTTACATTTATAACATTTTGATGTCTAAATCTATATTAACATAGTATTTATATAAGCTCAATGTTAGAAACAAATATTCAATATAGAATTATATAGTAGGACATCTCTCTCAAAGCCCTTCATTTGTATAAAAGGCATCTTATTTATGGACTATTAAATAAACATTAGTATATATACATTTCTAACATCTAAACTATATTTGTTTTACATTTATCAAAAAATGTAAAATGTCCCATCAACATGAATATCATTAATTAAGAAAAAAAATACTTAGAAAATATTGCCAAGTCATAAATTATGAAGGTAGGACAGTGAAGTTCTCGGTAGAATATTTGGCCTTCTTTCTACGTCAACTATATATGGAAAGATGGCCTAGTGACTTAGATCCACTCACGCCAAGTTGCCAACAAGCCAAACAAGTACAACTAAAGATCTATTATGACCAAATAGAACAAGAGAGGTGTGGTGCGGTGCGGTGTAGTACCGCTCTCAGTTTTATTTGTTTGGATAAACTATATTTTAATAGGTGTTGTGGCAGCTTTCTAGCTGATGTCTGACTTTTGAAAGAAAAAAAAATTATAATAGCCATTGTAATTTTTTGAGCATCAGATTATTATTCAGCAGTTTCACAACTGCTTTTTAATAAGCTGCAACTACCCAAAACTAGGGGTGTAAACGAACCGAACACGAACGAGCAGAGCTTTTGTTCGTGTTCGGTTCGTTTGAAATTTAATTTGTTTGAAATAAGCTCGTGTTTGAAATTTGTCGTGAAGTCACTGTTCGTGTTCGTTTCTTAACGAACAAGTCGAACACGAGCTGTTTGCGAGCAACAAGCCAGTTTGACATCCCTAATATTAATATATAAAAATAGTATATTATTTTATTTATATAACTTATCTTATATTAATATATAATATTTATATCAGTATATTACTAATATAGTATATTAATATATAATAATTATTATTTTATTATATATTATAATTTATAAAATTTAATTTTTTTTAAATATCATAATTTTTTTATAAATAAATATTTCCAATTATTTTATATTTCGAACAATAATGATTCAAACACGAACGAACATATAACTGTTCGTGTTTGGTTCATTTAACTAACCGGATGAAAAAAAATTTATTCATGTTCGTCTCGTCTACTTATTGAACGAATCAAACACAAACTTATTAACGAACCGAACAAAAACTGTTCGTGAACAACGAACTTTTTTGACATCCCTACCCCAAACAGATACTAAGTGCGACTAACTTCAGATTTGACGATATTATTGTGATTTTAATTTCCTCACTTTTTGAAATAATTACATCGAGCAAATATCAAAATAAATAAATGATAAATAGTTACTATATATGCCAACCGTCATTTTCTCCGGCTTACAATAGCCGGCGGTGATGCAGCATCTGATGTTGCCATACTATGCTTGTGATGTCTAGTAAAAAGAACATTTATTTTGACAAAATTTTTATTTTTTTTCCATAATTATTAAACCAAAGCTCCAAAATAAATAAATAATTACTAAATATGCCAACCGGCATCTTAGTAAGAGTGCAGCAAGTCTACAACAAATGCAGGTATAGAAAAGTACTAGTTGGAAGTTACAACTAATGCTGGCTGCTTTGCTGTTGATGCCTGTGGAAATCTCAAGTGGGTATTCAGAACTATAATGAAAATGACATGAAACCTACTCCCACCCGTCAACATGATCCCCACTCCACTCTCAACACATCTGCTCATCTATCTTACTCCAACCACACTCTTAGAGCTATCAAAATAAATGTGTCATTTGCATTAGATGATGGTCAACTTTGATTAACTTTTTAATTCGACGGGTCGAATGTGAATGAATCCTGATCTATCCGTGAACTCATGTCGATTAGAAAGAGTTAGGGCATACAGAAAGAATGAGCTGAGGAGAAGGGGATCCTTGTGTTTGCTAGGAAGGAGTAAGATGCAATGTATAGGGATTAATTGACCATATGTTATTGCATAAATCTCTGTTATTGTACGTAGGATACGTATCTGCACAAATCTCAGGGAAATTCAACAGGCAAAAAGTATAAAAGAAGTACGGCTAAGGAGGGTCTACAGACGGAAGACCAATGGCCCATATGAGGAAGACTAAAGGTGCACTATTGAAGGAACAATGGTTTATCGATGGAAGATTAAGCATTCACTAGCGGAATAACAAAGGACCTCCTTGACCAGGTGCAACCCCCCTAAACTGAGGTTGGAGGCCAACTGATCAGTGAAGGCCATCTGAACAAAAAAATCAAAGCCAATCGAGACGAGCAGAGTCGTCGACCTTTGTCTCATCAGAAAGTGATTCAAGGGAAAAATGTAGCATTTTTAACTATCTAACGGACGCCCTTGAGAATACTTACCAGGGGCCGAGAATTGCCCGTCGCATATCCACACAGAGCATCCCTGAATGATCACCTTGTCGAGGAGTAACCTATCCTAGCATTGTTCTGCCAATAGGAGTTTCTTATACAAGGATCAATAGTTGACTATCAAACTCGATCAACAACCCTAATTCAACTCAATCAAATAACAAACAACTATTGTAGAACCAGAACCAGCTTATTTCAACCGACTGAGTCATGGGGTACGTAGCTGAACTGAAGGCCTATAAGTGTAAAATGCCTAAAATAACTTGTAACACCCTATTTAACACGGAAGTAGATATGTAATTCTAGATATTGTACCTCCACCTCTATAAATAGATGATCATTTTACGTAAAAAGACTAATCAGCAATTCAAATTACTGTTCATTAATATGCATTTCTCTACGGAGCAGTAATGTGAAAGGGCTGATCTAACTTTCCGCTACTCACACCGGCCACCGGAGTAGTAATGTCTTTTTATCCTATTTCAATTTAAGCAAAAATTTATATAGCTATGTTACTAGACCCTTAACATCATAAGGCTAACTAACATCTTTTGTGTGGTCTCTACTTGCCACTATGTCCCACCTGCATCTAATATATATCCACTCGCCAACTATATCATGTATACTTTTTCAAATGGACATTGTGACGTTGAAACCTTAACGTTCTTCAGCAGTAGCTGACTCACTCATAGAAATTTCACTCTAATTATCATTAATATTTAAATATCAATTAGGGATAAAAATAAAATTAAAAATTTTGAATTAAATATCAATTGAATTTTTTTTTTTTTACATTTAATTTAGGCTAGAAGAGGGTCTGTTTGGGACAACTTATTTGGTGTTGTAGCGTTTTGAAAACGCATCTGACTTGTTTGGCTAAACTGCGTTTTGACAGCTTATGCATTTTTAAAATATTGAAAACAACATTTTCACACCGCACTTGTCTAGGTGTGGTGGTTGCTTTCTGACTGAGGTTTGGCTTTTCCAAAAAAAATAAAAATCTATAATAGCTACCGCACCTAGCTTATCAGCAGATTATTTTTAATCAACTTATCAGCAAATTATTCAATAAGCTACAGCTGCCCCAAACAGACTCTAAATATGACGCTAAAATATATAGATATAATTATATTTTTATGTCCTATTTAGTCTTTTTATTTAATTGCATATGGATCATGTGCTAATAATGTTGAAATAATGTTGAGTTATATTTAAATTTCTCAAGGGATAAGAGGTAGCTCTTGCCTCAACTAATTTGAGAAAAAAAATTAAGTAGTTATATATAATATAAAAATTGTGTCATTATTCTTTTTTGGAATAAATTCAGACAAAATACATTGCACTCGAAACATTACCATTCGCAGAACTAGCACTCAGGAAATTTTTTGAACTATTGAATCGATACATTTACGCCTGACGTGGTTAAACCTTTGGGAATTTGATTAAGATGAAAACAATGGGATGGTGTTTTATCTTCAATTTTGATATTTGGGTGACAATTTGAAAAGTGGATGAAAGATGGTGCTACTTTCGTACATATGAATATTTCGTGAACTATTTTCGTCAAAATTGTAACTGTGTGTGATCAAATCATTAAAATGTGTGAATGTGTTAGATATCTTGGGTTTATTGTTCAGAGTATTGGTGATATAGATGGAGAATGGAGACGTTATTAGTAATGCAATGGGCTTATTGTGTGATAGAAAAGTACCGCTTAGACTTAAAGGAAATTTTTATAAGATGGTGGCGAGACCTGTAAATTTTTATGACGTGGAATGTTGGCCTTCCAGTATAGGAGATGTTATAATTAGCATCTGAAAGTTTGAATCGAAATTTTTTTGACACAGTTATTTGCATTGAAATTTTGATCATTTTTCGGCGGAAAATATTTGTTTTTTATTTGCAACGGAAATTTCATCAGTTTTGCCTTTGATCATTCGACGCAAATGAGTATTCAAAGGTGATGAAATTTACTTTTATGTGTGGCAATGTTTAAGTCGGATTTGCGTCCAAAAAATGATGCAAAGTAGTCACTTAACAACATCAAAAAAATCCGAAGCAAAGGTGACATAAAAGTCAATGCAGATGATCTCAAATTGTCATCTCGCGCCCTTGCGATTTATTTTCATCTTCGTGCCCCCACAACTCTCTCTCTCGCTCCCTCTCGCTACAGCCAAACACCCTTCTCATTACTTCGTCGTCGCCGGTCTTCAGACACCGGTATCTCTCTGTCGTTACCCCTCTCACCATCGCCGGTGGCGTCTAGCCGACATCGTCGCCGCACTGATCTCCCGATTCTGACATAACCAATCAAGGGTTAATATTTTTAAACCTATTGTTTTCCTCTAAATTATTAGGTACGTTTGTAAGATTTGATGTTTAGGTCTTAGGGGTAATGTGACCACAATCAGATTGCCTTAGTATTTTGGAACAAGGGAGGTTGAAGGCAAGGCCACATGCATGGAGAACTAGGGAGCCGATGAGATCTCAAATCAATCCAAACATATGCATTCTATGGGAATCATGGTTGAGCAACTCAGTCATGAGATCTTTTGAGAGGGTTATCTAAGGAGGAATTTCTCAAGGCTCTACTCCCCTAGATTTTTGCTAGGGTGAATGCCCATATCAAGGTGGTTCAAGAGAGGAGCCTAGGCAAAAGGTTTAAGGATATCTTGTATGTTATTAATTAACCATAGGAGGAATGAATCCAAGTAGATGCATGATTTGATGGCTTTGAGGAATTGTAAAGGATGGTTGTGGACCTTAGTAATGAAAACAAAACTATGATAGATTTTACAGGAGGGTTAAGCTCGGATCGACTCTATCTAATATGACTGAATTAGATATTTTGAAGATCGTAAGGCAATCGACTAACAAGTTGACAAGCTTATTGCTAGCCAAGCTACAATGCCCTCAAAGGGCTATAACCCCTAAGGAGAGGATCATACCTTTCTTGACCTCGATGAAGCCATTAAAGGCAACCATTTGAGCACAAAAGAATATTAAGAGAGTTAACCACCTAAAAAATAACTAAGGGATATTATTGATTGAGTTTTCATAGCTTTAGACCATGTTTTGTATCTGTTGATGGTAGAGTTTTGATTGGTGATATAGTAATTGGATATCAACTTTTTTGTTAAGCTACTTTGATTAGCTTGAGAGTTTCTTTCATGCTACCATATGGGAGTTGAACTTTGTCAGTCGGGATTTGGTTGGTTGCATTAATTTTGAAGAATAATTTTAATTATATATATATATATATATACACCCACCGTCGGTGGGCTAAATATCTCTGGAATGCTCTCTTATCCCCCTCTATGAGATATTTTATTATGCTTCTGTCCTTGAATGATATTCTTAAATTGAAAGGTTTGTGTATGGATTCGAGATGTTATATTTTTAAATGTGAAACCGAATCGGTTTCACGTATTTTCTTTGATTGCCAATTTGCACGTCTTGTTTGGCATGAGGTTGGACTATATTTCGGCATTACTTGGTTTAATTCGAATGGATATTTCGACTTGGAATATTTCTTTCTTGCTTGGAAAGCTGCACCTTTATATGAGGGTAAGCTCGAATCATTTCCTCTGGTTATATTATGGTTCATTTGAAATGCAAGAAATGCTTATAAGTTTGAGAAGCTCCCTCCCACACCTATTATTACCACCTCTTTTATTATCGCTTATTTTCTTAAAGTCTCTCGGCACTTTTCGATACTCTTTTTACCCACCGAGGGGTAGGAAGGCCTCTTTGATTAGGTGGCAACCCCCCTCGGTTGATTGGGTTAAATTGAATGTGAATGGTGCTAGGACAGGAGGCATTTTTCGTGGGCCGTTGTCTTTGTTTCTTTGCGTCCCCGGTTTGTGCTTCTAATGGCTGCTGAATATTATTCAGGACTACATTAAAAAGCATCATCTGGATATACAAATACAATTTATTTTCAGGGAATGTAATTCCTCTGCCGATTGACTTGCTAAACAAGGGTTGAAAAAGGTCTTGGTGGGCATTTTACCCCGACCTCAATTACAGGTTCTCCTAAATGGGGATTTGTTTGATGTGCCTTATATTAGAAGATAAAATATCTTATGGTCTTTGGGTTTTATGGTCCCTTTACGACTATTTATTATATATGATTTCATGTTTATCATGCTCGTTAGTTTTTGGATTTGGACTTACTCGGTTATTCGGTTTTGGCCTACCGTGGTTACTCCTTCCTGTTTCCACCTCACATCATTTTTTTGAAACCTATAGTGGTTTGGGGGTGGACCTATTCGATTCCCAGAACCCTTTTACTTATGTTATGGCGTGCACGACTTTAAAGCTTATGAAACATTTGGTTTTGGATCCAAACTTCCTATTTTCTCTTATTTATGTGGACCACCTCTTCGAGTTTATGGAGGCTCTCGTCAGGAACTCTCAAACAAGTCATAATAAAACTCGAGCGAATAAAACAAAACGTGATGTCACATATAGAATATCGATGTTGAGAGTAAGAATTTAAGTTTTGGGGGAGCTCAAATCCAGGATCGAAGCCCTAGTAATTCTTTCCTAAGGAACTCCGTAGGCAACTTGTAAGTATCATATCTACAAGACCAAACATAGTATAAAAGGCTACCAATCAGACAATCATAGAAAGACGGTTCTCAACCGGGTCTATGTGACTAACACATGAATTTATTTGACATAACACTTTAAAAATTGAATTTTATTTTGTCATGCAAAATTTGTTTGAATTTTTTATACATTTAACAAACCAAAATACAAGTTTTCATTTAAAAAGTACATTTTTTATTGTCTTTTAAAAATCAAGACATTCATGAGTCAGTCACACTGATGGGCTAGGACTACCAATTGCCCATGAGAACGAGGGGTAACACTTTACTAAATGTTATGGGAAGTTATGCCAATCCTTGACCCACTGACAAGTCTAGGACATACATTACTCTTCACATACCTAGATACTGTTCTCATCATCACTCTACCACCAAAAACTCCAACTTACACTAGCTCGATGATACATATGAGGTGTTTAAATATCCTTAGTTACTATGACAGTTTGGACACTTTATCCATGGCTCGGGCCATTGAGCATTGGGTTTTATCATATGATAGGTAGTGATGGGGTTTTCATTAATGATTTAAGTTAAAAGGGTCCATAGTAATATCTTGGTGGCTCCCTAAGGTTTTGAGGAAAATTTTCTTCAACTAATTTAGTTAAGCCCAAATGTCCTCTAAAATATCTAAAATCTTGCAAAAGTGCTTGGGGAGTGACCCTAAACAACTTTAGAATCTCTTTGACCATTTCAAGTTCATTTGGATTTATTATATTGTTAAATTGATCAACCCTGGTTAAGTTAAAATTTCATTATAATGTTTTGAATTGTGCTCAATTTTCATATTTCAATTAACCAATGAGTAGGGCAAGTAGTCACTTCTTTAGTGTTATGTTTGTGATCAATGTGTAAGCTTTAATCACTTAAGGAAATTTTATTATCCCTTTTCAATTAGGTTCGGGCTTGTAATATTTTAGAAATGCTTATGATAACTTATGTTTTTTTTAATCCCCTTTAAATGATTTTAGATCAAGCCTGACTCACTACCAAACTCTTAGATCTTTTAAGCATAAATTTGTAATTTTGAAAAGTTTTATGAAATGTATTTTATTCTCATTGAAAGAATGAAGTATGCTTAACCAGTGGTTTCA
>NEWO01000016.1:1791310-1810415 GCA_003013225.1 Phalaenopsis aphrodite
TACGTCTGTTTTGTGTCGAATAATCCGACGCTAAATCGACAATAATATTATGTCATTCTTCGATATTATCTGCCGCAAGTTTGACAGCAATCCGACGAATAATATTATCATTGGATGTTATTAGACGCAAAGTTCGACACACATATAGCCTATAAAAATTTGTCGATAATACGACGTAAAAACGAAACAATACTTTGAGTTGAAATATTTCGATGCAAGATGGACGAAGCTAACATTATCAATCTCTGACTTACCCACGAAAAACAATCAGAAGTAAATCAGACTCAAACAAAACAATAAACCCAAAATACCGTTGATTTTGCCTTCGATTTACATCCCATATGGCCAACACAAATCTATTTATTTCATGTTGTTTTTAAAAAAGAAGCATAAAACAAGGTGGAGTGTTGCCAAGATGAGAATGCTTGGGTGGATGAGTGGCTTGACACATAGAGACAAAATGTGAAACGAATCTATCTGTGAAAGGGTAAAATTTGAGAGAGTCTTCTTAGGTGATTTGGTCACGTTAATCGTCGATTATCTGATAATTCTATTATGAGAGTAGATGTTAATTTGATTTGTGTTAAGTGATAGACCTAAAAAGAGTTGGTCAAATTGTACAAAAGATGATCTTATTCTATTATAATTAAATAAAACAACTTAATATGACACAATGGAGAAAAATGATTCATGCGGATGATCCTACTTAGTGGTATAAAGACTTGTCGTTGTTGTATTTAAGCCAATACCTTTTATTTAATTATCCATAAAAAAATACTCATACAATTTACTTGCCATATAAATGTTTCTAATTTCATGCGCATTATATTTTCCATATCTATGCTAAAATTTCATATCTAAAAACAAAACAATTATTGGGAAATTTTTTAGAGACCTTCGACTTGTATTGAAGTGATATATTCGAAGTCTTTCACTTGTTAGACAACCTAACCATACATAGGTTTATGCAACGGTATAAAAATTAACTTGACACGTAAATTCAATTCGAACTTGACTTGAAAAGTTTAAGTTCGGTTTATTTGATTTATTTAATCTTTTGAGTTAGTTTTGATTGATTCGTCAATCTGAAATTGACTCAAAGCTGACCCGATAGCCAAAATTTGACATGAATATGATGCACCAACCATAATTGGACCCAAATTTACTCGAAATTAATCCAAATTTGACCCAAACAACTATTATGTATATATTAAATAGATTATGCATGTTAAATTCAGATAAGTCAGGTTGAAGATGGGTCGTGTTCAGGTTAGACTTGCTAACCCATTTAATATTTGAGACTGGTTTGAGTCTAGCAGTTTCGAGTCAGGTCAAATTCGAGTCATACTCAAACCTGGCACATGAACCCGATTTGCCACGTCTAAATTTATGTACACATAATATTTGGGCTATCTTATTGTGTCAAATTAACGCCATCATACACTTGAACACAAACATTGTAATAGTATTTGAAACTTTACCAAATACGAACTCTTAATTGGGGTGCACATGTATCACACAATTCTGAGGTATTTATACGTAGTTTCCACAAAGATATTGGCATTCATTTTTATAATATTTTAATATCATGGTTAGATAAAAAATACCATTAAAATATTTTTTTATTTAAAAATTAAAATTAGCAATATATTTTGATGTGATATTAACTATTTAGTTGTTATACAAGTAAATATTAAAATTTAGATATTAGATACATATATCTACATAAATGATATGCACATGTATATATTTAATTTTAATTAAAAAATTAAAAAGATTTTATGAATTTATTAACTTTTTTTAATAAACCCTAATCCGGTGTTTGGCTGTAACTTAGATTTACATTAACTAAAATTTATTAGATTCGATAAATTCGGGTTCAAGAAAATTAGGGTGCGGTAGAGGAACACGCGAGCAGCGATAAAATAAATTTGTATCGTAATCAAATTTACTAAATCTGATTTATGTCAGAAAAGAGAGGGAGCACAAGAAAATTCAATTTAAAAGAGCATTAAATTTAATTTTCACTTTTTGCATTTTTGGTTAAATTTAAAGTTAAGGCCCCGTTTGGGGTAGCTTAATGCTTGCGTTGGGGCCCGAGGTTGTTGGACGTGTGTTTGATAAAAGCGACGTGTTTGCTTAATCGGATAATTTGGAGGAGACACAGGTCTCGTGACCAATGTTCTTTTGCTAATAGTTAACGGGGCTACCCTGCTAAAACACTCGCGATTCTCTACGCCCGTGCTTCTCTTGCAATTCTTACGGGCTCCCTCTCTCGTGATTCTTGCCCTAACTTTCTAATGGTTGTTGCGGCGAGATTTTATTCTTCCTCTCTCTCTTCTCTGTTCTTCGACTCAGTTTGGAACATTAGCTCTGCCCTTTGTGTTGTGGTTCATCTTCCTCTCGCTTCTATTATAATATTCTCTACCTTAATTATGCGATAGTTTTTTATTTTGCAAACACTTATGTGCAATGATTTTCCTAGGTTTTTTGTGCTCTTATCCTTTGATAGTTTTCGGTTTACGTTGGATTGTGTGATTTTTTTAGATTCTCTGTGATATGCTCGGATCATGATTTGGGTTCTTTGTGCTATATCATGTTGATGGATTTGATTTTTGTTCACTTTATTTTGTTGATCTTGTTGGTCGAACGTTGATGGTGGTGATGATTGCAGGTGCAATATTTTGGATATACAAATGACTAATTTGAACGTATATGAGTCAAGTGTTGTTGTATAGAGGTGGTTGTAGTGGTGTTTGTGAATGTGTTGGTTTGTGGAGGTGGTGATAGTGGTGTTGTGGATGTGCTGGTGTGTTGAGGTGTTGGTGCGTGGAGGTGGTGGTATTGGTGCTATGAATGTGTTAATGTGTGGAGATGTTGGTGTGTGGAGGTGGTGGTAATGGTGGCGTGGATGTGTTGGTGCGTAGAAATGTTGGTGTGCTAAGGTGTTGGTGCGTGGAGGTAGTGGTAGTAGTGGTGTGGATGTGTTAGTAAGTTGAAATGTTGGTGTGTTGAGGTGTTGGTGCGTGGAGATGGTGGCATTGGTGGTGTGAAAGTGTTAGTGTGTGGAGGTGGTGGTAGTGGAGGCAGATGTAGTGGTGGTGTGTATAAGTTGGTGTATGGAGATGGTAGTAGCCGAGGCAGATGTGTGTGGATGTAGAGATGGTGTAGTGGTGCAGTATGGAGGTGGTATGCAGATTGCTGTCTAAGCAGATGTGATGTTATTATAATATTGCTATTTTTCTTTGAATTGTGGTAAACATTTTTTTATGACAAGTATTTATGTTGATTAGTTTCTTTTTTTTATGCTAGTAATACAATGGTTAATACAAAAGAAGTCGGTTCATATGCTATGTAGGATAAATATACGAAATTAATATTTTGTAATCTTTGCCTCCAGGAGGTCGAATTCAAAATAGACATAATATTATTAAAAAAGTTCAAAGAAAGTGCAAGCAGGGAGTACGACATAACATAATTAAAAAAATGAAATGAACTAAAAAAGATTAGAAAACCTGGAAAGAAGATCCACGGGCTTGGGTAGGGATATGATAAATATTGTGGACTTAAATACTTTCCTCATCCACCTTCAGGGTTGCTTGAGACTGAACTAGTCAGATATTGTTCTTACGACAAACTACTCATTGTATTATTGTCAGGTAAATCTTATTTGTTCATTGTTGGATATTCGTTACAAAGAGGGTATCTAAAACCCTATCTTGATATGAAATATCACATACATGACTTTGAGAAAGTCAATAATATCACTCGGGGCAAAAGAAAATGTTCAACAAGAGACACTTCTTACTCAGTGTCATTGAAAGGACATTTGTAGTTTGGAAGAAAAAATGGGTTAGACTGCGCGATATGCCTACATATCCATTTTCTAAACAAGTGCATATTGTGCTCTCTGTGATGACTCTCCACAACTATATTTGATGACATCTTTCTCGCAACGTCGTTGATTTTAGTAGGGCTAATGAATATCATTCACATGTTCGTGCTGATGCATATGAATATCTTCTTGGACAATCTTTACCACAGGCCGAAATTGATATGTCTAAGGCTTGCACTCAAGATAGGGAAGGTGCAAGTGAGGCGGTAGAGTTGAAAAAATAAATTGCAGATGTTATGCTTGGAGGCTGAATGGAGAGAACATCTACTTCTGTTGTTATTTTATTTGTAGTGTGTGTTGAAAACATTTATTATTTATTGTATCAGTATTTTATACAAGTCATGTATATTTCCTTTTCTCATGCATTTAATATTTATTTTATCAATATTTTATGCAAATCATGTATATTTCTTTTCCTTATGCGCGTATTCTTTTCCACTTGGATGGACGATGAACTGTGAGCAATAAAGATAATCTAAATATTGCATGTTTTTTTTGTGAGGTTTGGAGGTCTATGATGAGACATTCAGCCTTAAGAGTTATTTTGAATGTCATATATGTCGCTATTGGCTATTGTCACATCTAAAATCCCACTGAAGTCAACTAAGTTCCTCTCCCTTTTTAGTGCTATGGTTTTTAAGATTCTTCTAGAGGATTTTTTTTTGATATGCATCTATGACACACGCATGCTCGATATTACGTGGGTTAAGAATAATCAAGAACCTTTTGTTAAAAGTTTTTTTGTCTTCTTGTACTGACTGATTCGTTGGCTTATATATTGTTTCCTTTGAAACTTCACAGTTGCATAAAACTTTCATTGACTACTTATATTATTAATTTTTGCTAATGTTACATATAAGGTTATGTGCTTTGTGTTTTTGAGCTTTCAGGAAAGAAGAGCTCGGAGATTTTCGTTACCTCCATAGCATTGTACTGCTACTGCGGACTACAAAGTTCCCTACTTACTTCACGAAAACCACATATTTACAGGAGAAACTTTTTATAGGTGTCCAAGGAGAGAACATAAAACTGTAACTTCTTTAGATGGACATACGAGTTGGAGGATTCCATCGCTAAGAGTGACCGTGTATATAAAATTTTTTTAGAAGACGACTTATCATGCGACATACATTAGATGCATTTTAAAAATATATTATCATATTATTAATTATTATTTTAATAATTATTTTTTTTAATTTGATAATCGTAATACTCATTACTTACTTAGATGTTTATTTTTATTTGTAATGTTGAAACTGAAAATTTATTTTCAAATATAAAAATGTACTATTATGAACAAATCTATTATAAAAAATATTACAATAAAAAAAACAAAAATTTCATTTATTTAGAAACAACTTTTAAAACTGCAAATAGCGCAAACACACCCTAAATCCAGGGAAATATTTGCGTACGTGAATTCGACAGAAAACTGGCGGCTAGATGAACTGCAAAATGCTCACGAACGAGCGTGCTTACCGCCACCCCACTGCTTCCACTCCGTCATCTTCGCCTGATTCTATTTCCTCGTTTGCTTTCTAGCTCTCGCGAGAGCACGCCTTTCGAAAACCCTAATACCCTTTCTCCCCCACCTCTTATTGTATTCCTCTACTTGCCTGCTGGAGCTTGCCGGAGGCAACGAAGCTGTCGCCGGACCTTTTCTTGTTACTCTCTCATGCCGGTATAATCCCCCAAAGAGCGCATTGTCTCGCAGGTACAATGCCTCCCGCTTCATTCTTTGTTTATTTTGAACAAGGAAGGCGTTTCTAATTATATACCTAAGGCACTAATAAAAACTTTTCCGCTTTTTGAAGGAGAATTTTGCAGGCCTGCTTATCGTATGAGAGGGCATTGCGGGTGCTGAGGTCTCTCATTGCCTGGAACGCTAGCAACGATGTTGCGTCGCTTTGGCTTTACGCTTGTAGGAATGCTATATTGTAGCTGACAGATTGCAGTTCGAAGGTCGCAGATACTGCGGTACCGAATGCTGTCAACGGGTTAAAATAGTTTTTAAAATTTTGTTCTGAACATTAGTTTAATGGTGTGCATATCCATCAACATGAAACCCTAAGGGGATCTTGTACTCTTTTTTAGAATTGAAAGGAAAAACCGCTGCTCTGCTCCCGAAGACGTATTCATCTTTGCTGAATCTCGTTAAATCTCTGTGTTTCTTTATGGATTTGAATCAATTTTTGCTTTTTCTTTGCCTTAACATTCTCAATAAGTGGTATCAGGGCGAGATTCTAGGGCATAAGAGTTCGGCACAGGAAGGATGAAGAAGACACGACGAGCGTTTGGCGAGGATTTGGTGAGGGTTCGCAACATTCTGTGCGGGCTTCTTCCGCGACAGACTGAAGGTCACACGACGGTTCTGTAAGAGGATCAGTTCGGGAAGGATTTTTTTGGTGAAGGATTTTGTAGGAAGGAATTTGGGTGAGCAATTCGGCAACTGTGTAAGAGGAATTCACAGGAAAAGTTCGCGGTAGGACTAATTTCAAATGACAATTTCTGGTGCAAAATTCAAAATGGTGAAGTTTAATGAAACTGAAAACTTTGGATTGTGGCAATAAGGGTAAAAGATTTGTTGGCACAACAAAACATCTTGAAGGTTTTGTGAACAATAAAATCATATAACATGGAGGATGAAGATTGTGGAGAATTAAAACAACGAGCGGTAGCAAACATACATTTATGCCTGACAGATGAGGTTATGTATTATGTAATGAATCTAAAATCTCCAGAAGAGGTATGAAAGAAATTTGAAACTCAGTTTATGTCCAAATATGTAACAAATAAATTGTATCTGAAGAAAAAACTTTATGTGCTGAAGATGCAAGAAGACTCTGATCTGATGCAGCATGTAAATGTCTTCAATCAAATAATCACAGATTTATCACGACTTGATGTAAGTATCGAGGATGAAGATCGAGTAATGATTTTGTTGTGTTCATTGCTTTCCTTTTATGAACACCTAGTGACTACTTTTATATATGAGAAAGAAATAATCAAAGTTGATGATATTACTGCAGCATTGTTGGCTCACAACCAGCGAAAGCAGAATGTATGAGAAAATTCTCATGGTGATAGCTTATATGTTAAGGATAATCAGGGTCGTGAAAGGAAGAAAGAGAATGAGTGTTTTGGAAGACGAAATTCCAAATAAAAGTCTAAAGACAGAAAGATGATTCATTGCTAAAAGTGCAATGAGTCTGGTCATATGAAGAGAGATTGTCCCAAGATCAAGAAGCAGACTGAAGAGAAACGTGATGCATCATCCAAGCCTGTAAATGTGATGCAGAGTGACAATTCAGATTGCAGTGATGGTGATATATTTTCAGATTCATCAACTCAGTTCCTGGATGTGTGAATTCTCGATTCAAGTTGCTCTTATCACATAATACCTAACAGAGAGTGGTTTACTTCATATAAGTTATCTAATTCTGACTCTGTCTATTTAGGTGATGATAGATGTTGCAATATTTGTGGTATTGGTGATGTCAGAATTGAGATGTATGATGACACTGTTAGAACATTATGTGATGTCAGACATATTTTAAATTTGAAGAAGAATTTGATTTCTTTGAACACTTTACATAGAAATAGTTTTATTCCTAAAGCAGACGATGATAGGAAAATTATCAGAATTTTTAAGAGTGCATTGATTGTGATGAAAGGAACGTTAACTGCAGTTAATATTTACAAACAGTTGGGGAGTACAATTGTAAGTGAAGTTTATTCAGTTGAGTCAGATGATTGATAATACATAACTGTGACATATGCGTTTGGGTCATCTTAGTGAACGTGGGATGATTGAATTGCATAAAAAAAATTTGTTGCATGGTGTTAAAATTTGCAAGTTCGATTTTTGTAAGTTTTGTGTTATTGGAAAACAGACTAGAATTGGTTTCATGACTAGAAAATACAAAATTGAAGATATTCTTGATCATGTGTACTCTGATGTATGAGTCTCTATCAGGGAATCATCATTGGGAGGATCTCTGTATTTTGTTACCTTTATTGATGAGTTTTCCATGAAAGTTTGAGTGTATTTCTTGAAGCAGAAATATGAAATTTTCTCTAAATTTAAGCTGTGAAAAACTGAGGTGGAGAACCAAATTGACAGAAAGATCAAGTATTTGAGGTCTGATAATGACATAGAGTATACAAATTCGTAGTTTCAGAAATTTTGTGAATATGAGATTTAGAGACATTTTTCAGTGCACAAGACACTACAACAGAATGACGTTGCAGAAAGGATGAACAAGTCTTTAACTAAAAGGGCAAGATGTTTGAGACTAAATGCAGAGCTTCTTAAAAGCTTCTGGGCAGAGACTGTGAGTTTGTCATGTTACCTCATCAATAGATCACCTCAGACATAATTGAGTTGTAAAGTTACAAAAGAAGTATGGACAGATAATCCAATTAATTTTAATCACTTACGAATTTTTGGTTGTCCTGTTTATGTGCATGTACCTGGAGATGAATGATCAAAACTTGATCCAAAATCTAAGAAGTACATCTTTCTGGGCTATAATAAGGTGTCAAAAGATACAAGTTTTGAGATCCGATTGCAAGGAAGATGGTGATCAATAGAGATGTCATTTTTGATAAGCAGTTCATGTTGCAGTAGAATCAAGACAATGAGTAGAAAATAATTTTAGTTCAGATACAATGCAAATGGATTTAGTATAACATCCAGAAATAACTGAGAGAGTTGAAAGTTCAAATCCAACACCAGGTGATTTCAATATAGATGACTTGTAGAATTACAATCTAACCAGAGCTAGACAAAGACGCATCAGTATAAGACTTACAAACAGATTGAGTTATGAAGACTTGCTCTCTTGTGCACTTCTCATCAGCAGTGATGATCCAACCACTTTTTAAAGAACTGTCATCATCCAGGAGAAAGAGAAATGGATGAGTGCAATGGTTGAAGAGATAAATTCTTTGCAGAAAAAACACACATGAGAGCTAATTCAGCTTCCCGAGAGAAATAAAACTATTAGGTGCAAAAGGGTATACAGAAAAAAAACAACAGTATCAGAAAAAGAAGGGAAAAAGTTCAAAACTCTATTGGTAGCAAAAAAATTTTCACAGTAGACGAAATCTTTTCTCCTAAGAGTAGGCATACTTCAATCTGGATATTGCTTGCATTAGTAACTAGTTGAGATTTGCATCTGGAGCTGATAGATGTTAAAACTGCATTCTTACATGGTGATATGGAGGAACAGATTTACATGAAGCAGCTAGAAGGGTTCACTCAACCTGGACAGAAGCATCTGGTTTGCAGATTAATGAAATTACTGTATGAGTTGAAACAGTCTCTAAGACAATGGTACAAACGGTTCAACTCCTACATGATTCAGATTTGCTACAAACGATGTGAGTATGATTGTTGTGTCTATGTGATGAGCCTTAATGATGGTTTTATTATTTTTCTGTCACTGTATGTTGACGATATATTAATTACTGCAAAGAATATGCATGATGTCTTTGGTTTGAAAGTCTTAATGAGACATGAATTTGACATGAAAGATTTGAGTCCTACAAAAAAAATCCTAAAAAGAAAAATCAACCAAGTAAAAAACCAAAAACAATAAGGAAAACAAAGTGAAAAAAGGCCAAAAAAGATTGAAAAGAACAAAAAAAAACCTGGGAACAATCCAATCAAAAAACATTTTAAACCTTCTTCAAAAAAAGGGCCCAAAAAAAAAAAAAAAAACCAAAGCAAGATAAAGTTCCATATGTCAATGCAGTTGGCTGTTTGATGTATGCAATGGTATGTACTCGCCTCGCCCAAATTTGGCTCATGCTGTTAGTTAAGTCTGCTATGGAATTTAACATTGGGAAACAGTCAAGTGAATTTTCAGGTATCTGAGGGTACTGTATGACATGAAATTATTTTTTGCAGTCAGCAGAATGATCCTTCAGTTGTGGGGTACATGGATTCAAACTATGCAGGTGATTTGATGACTGAAGGTCCACAATTGTGTATGTGTTTACTCTTGGTGGAGGGCCGATATGTTGGAAATTAACAATTCAGTTTATTGTGAGATTATCCATAACTGAAACTGAGAACATGACAATAGCTGAAGCTGCTAAAGAAGCATTATGACTTACTGGGCTAATAAAGGAACTAGGTGTCGAGCAAGATAGAGTTCAGTTGCATTGTGATAGTCAAAGTGCTATTTATTTAGCTAAAAATCAGGTGTACCATACGAGAACTAAGCATATTGATGTTAGGTGTCACAAGATCAGAGAATTAATTGCTTCTGGTGAGATTATGTTGCTTAAGGTTCATACTAATGAGAATGCAACTGATATGTTGACCAAACCAGTTACTATCAACAAGTTATTGTATTGCTTGAACTTGTTGAATATTTACAGTTGCTAGACAAGCATGGTTGACCAACCCACTTTGTTATTTAAGAAAATCTCAAGTATCTTTCTCCTAAAGGGTTGGATATTCACCAAGGTGGAGATTTATTAGATATGATTCATATATCAGATAAAAGACAGATGCGGAGCAGAACAGAGCGAGCCAGCGGAGTGGAAACATTTGTCTAATCGGGGGAGTTTCGTTATGTCGGTTGGGGGTGCAGGGACAGCGCCCTCGCGGTATGGTACAAGGGTAATTTTGTAATTACATATTGTACGTCATATATATGATGTATTGTAATCCTAAGGGGATCTTGTACTCTTTTTCAGAATTGAAAGGAAAAACCGCTGCTCTGCTCCCGAGGACGTAGGCATCTTTGCCGAACCTTGTTAAATCTCTGTGTTTCTTTCTGGATTTGCGTCAATTCTTTCATTTTCTTTACCCTAAAATTCTCAACATTATGTTTATACAATGAAATTATTTTAATTGGACCATGCTTCATAATTTTTTTCTTTTCAAGTTTTTCTCCCGCACACACACAGACACACATATTTGCATCTCTTGTGATTTTTTCAATCTGTTTGTATTTGTGATTTTTGTGCAAATCTAAAATGCAAAGTTTCTTTTTTTTACTTAAATATCATGAATTTTTTCTATATGAAACAGTTTGATGTCATTTGTGAAAAATGATACCACTTTTGTGAGCTCCGGAATCACTCATGCAATGGCCAATTGATATATTCACAACAAAAGAGCTTCCCACTCCAATGTCCATCATTTATTTCCATGGAACAATCTTTGAAGTAAGGCGTCAAACTTCTGCTTCTTTCATTTCTGGAAAGTGCACATTGCTAACTAAGGTCCATAGAAGCTTGCATCCTCAGGATGGAAGAGTCTTTAAACAATATCCTTCAACTTCTAAAGGACGCTTGACAACTAAGACCAATTTGAAATGAAGGGGGCCACTCAGTTAGGTTTGAACGCCAAATGAGGTTACCTAGCTTTAGAATAGTCGTGTGGGTCGTCCTATCCATCAAGCGGAAATTCTCCTTTTGCCACAACATGACGCCAACTCCCTTGCCCTTGCTAGTTCTACCAATCTGTTCCATGCAGCTCAACCTTGCCCATGAGTAACCCCAGCATCAAAATCTTATTCCTTTGGGATGAAGACATCTCAGAAGGCTTCTCTTAAGGAAGACTTGATTCATATCTCATTATCGAATGAATATACTCCACAGGTGGCACAAGTTGATTTTTCTCTTTCTGATGCACAATAATCAGAATATACAAACTTCTTGCGTGAGAATCATGGTATATTTTTTTTAATTAGTCTCGTAGATATGTTTAGAGTTGACCCTAAAATAATTATACATTCCCTCTATATTGATTTAACATTTAAGCCAATCAACCAAAAGAAACAACCCTTTGCTACAAGCTGTGTAGATAATTGAACAAGTAGTCAATAAATTCTTGGAAATCAGATTCATACGTTAAGTGCATCACCTTGCTTGGTCGGCCAATGCTGTTTTGATCAATAAGGCTGGTAGGATTTGGAGAATGTGCGTCGATATGTTGGCCTTACTGAAGCCTGCCAAAAGATAGTTCTCTCTCCCTCTCTCTCGTAGGGATCAACTTATTGATGCCACATTTGAATGCTAGATGCTTACTTTGACTACAATCAAATAAAGATGAACTTGGTGGCTGAAGAGTCTATTCTTTCTAAATTGATAATGGTTTATATTGTTATTATGTGACGCTTTCAGGTGAAATGGTGTAACCTACAAACACTTAGTGAACAAAATTCTTAAAGCTCTCATAGGGACACCATAGAAGAATATGTTAATAAAATTGAAGTGGGACGCTGCTCATCTTGGGGATGCGGAAATCGCACGGCGATCGCTAGAGTGTCAAACCACCCATTTTTTCTTATTCCAACAAATTTCTTCTTTTCTTTTTTATTATTTCTTATTTCTTTATTCCTAATTAGGTTATTTTTATTGGCAGACTATTTATATATTTTGTTTTCTGTTTTAGGTCGATTTTTGAGATTTGTTTGTGTGTTTTAGAGATCATATCTCTGGTTTCTAATCTAACGAGTGTTTTATCATTTTCCTTTTGCAAGTGGTACGTCTGCAGTCCGTGCAGGAATAAATGGTGAATCTCCTCGACCTCCGTGCCACATTGTTTTGCCCTTCGTCCTATTGTTTTCAGTAGGGATAGCTGTCAAACAACTCAAATGTGCTGTCCAATATCATTCATTTGCTATTCCATAGCCACCGCCACTCTAAATTCACTTCCTAGATACCTTGTAGAAGCCCTAGAACGGTGTAATCTGGTATGATAAATCTTAGGTTTTAAGATTTTTTCTTTCTTACCCAAAATTTAAAATTAAAAAAAAGGTAATATTTATACCGATAAATAACCATTCCTAACGCAATTTGTGGTCTTAACCATAATTTTTTAAAATATGACCTTCCAACTCCATAAAAAAATTGCCTTGACATCATCACCAAAATCTAAGCTCCTGACCCTAACTTTCATTTGCATTCCTACATGAGCTGAAACCTTGATCGGGAGAAAAGTACATAATGCCACATAAGAGAAACACCCAAAGATAGTTCCAAGAACTTATCATGGATGATATTAAGCGGTAAATCCTTCAACTGCAATATTTGTTTACTGCCTTTGAGAGGAGACAACTCGATAGGATCACCCATAATTATAATGGTGACTCGTCAGATCGAGAATAAGAAGTGAAACTCTTCCATCAGGAAGTTTATAGTGATGAATAATCAATACTCTAACGATTTGACATGAAATATCACAGAAAAATATAGGGTGTTAGAGTGAAGATTGACTTGTCAAATTTGAGAGTCTCTGGATTCTGACTAGTTCATCGAGTGACTCCAAACAATGGAATAGATATTTGAGTGCAAGGATTTTCCACCTGATAGAAGGGTCAAGCTAACTTCTATTCAATTAAGGAAGAACAGTTCCTTTTGGGTGGAGAATCTGAAGCGTATGCGACAACAGAAAGGTTAGAATAAAATTACCACTTGGTCTAAAATGAAAGGAAGATGCAACACAAATACCTTCCTCCATATTACTGATGGGACACGTTCATAAAATTCCATAACTTACACTAGGGAGACTCTTCTATGAAGGAGCACACAACTAACTTTGATCAACTTATGCTGCAATGTGAGTTGATGGAATTAGAAGAGTACACAATAGCGATGTATTTTGGAGGACTGAAGTCATATATTGTAATGTGTGCGGCTGGTAGCTGTAGTGTTATTGGTCCTTACTCGACGTATAAACTCTAACTTTGAAGGTGGAGAAATAATAGTTTTACCAGATAGCCATCACACATTTCAAAAAAAGTTCAATCTCAGGTCGGGCAGCAATAATACATCTAGTGGAGCATCCAAAATGATCCCACCGAGAAAAAATCAGTTCAGAGTGGATAGAAAGAAGACTCATCGACAGTCCCAAATCCGTCCCAACGAATAAATGTTTCAAGTGCGACAGCTTTGGGCACATTACTAGATTGTCGAAACAAGAGAATGATCTCATTCAAGGAGCAAGGAGCAGTGGAAAAATATAGATAGTGACGTAGGAGCCACTGAAGAAGGTGAGGATGCAAAAGAGGAATATCTTCTTTCAGCTAATAAGAGAGAGATGTTAGTAATCCGACGGGTCCTTCTGAGCCTGTGAGAGAATCACCACCAAGAGAAGTATTGGTTCTCCTAGATGACAATGAGTCCAATGAGCTGATACCTGACACATGCCAACCCTTGCTAAGTGGATTTCAAGATTGTTTGACCTATACCATACCTCATAGGTTATCACTATTTAGGGAGGTCCAACATGTCATCATTTTAGATAGAAATGAGAAAACTTTGAGTGATTTTTGGAAAGCTCTACTGAATGAATTACATACTATGTTCCAGTTTAGGTTTGCATTGCACCCACAGACAGATGACCAGACATGAGTGCTGAATCGCAGTCGTGAAAATTTTTATAGATGTTTTGTGGGAATGAACATCAGATGGTGGGTTCTAGGTCCTTCCAGAGATGAGGGCGAAACCTCTCCTACTTGGGGAGAATAATGCAGGATGTTATTAATCTAGGGACACGAAAATTTTGCGATTCTTTGGTTTGCGGGACTCCCACTATTGCTGGAGTGTTGAACTGCCTATATTTTTTTTATTTCAGCGAATTATTCTTCCTTTTTTTATTCTTTTCTGCTATTTATTTCTAATTAGGGCATCTTCTATTTGCAGTGACTCTCTTTAACCACCGTGCCATGCCGTTTCGTTGTCCGCTTCACTATTTACAGCAGGGACTGCCGCCGGACAGCTCAAATATGTTGTCCAATAGTAGATTTTGTCACTTATCCACCTCCAAATGTTGCCAACCTCACATACTAAATTTCAACATATCTTCAACCCAAAACAATATTTACATCTCTTTCAAAATTATAATATGTGACACAATCTGAAAAAATCGCCTTTGTGGTCATATCATATAACATTTTCAAGTTCATGGCTACCCATTATGTGGTCAAAGCTAATCCTAAGAACATCAAGGTGTTCAGAATAACCACCATCATCCAATGGTTAGTGTTACTACCCACATGCTGTCAAACCACCATCATTTAACCACAACTATCTTATCTCCTCTCATTGTTGACTACTTCACCATTATTTTTCACCACTCTCATAGGAAGTTCAACCAACAATCCAAGATCATCTAACCCTGCCTTCTATTATGTAGAAGGCATGTAATATTTTTAGAGTTTATGCTTATATAGTGGAATAATTTCAACCCGGCTAAGCCCTATGATTTTTCTCTTTTTGGGTATTTCATGTAACAAAACATTGGTCTCTTGCAGTCGCTATTTATTTATTTGTGTAAGATCTTTGTGTATAGCTAGGAACAAATCACCACGAATTTCTTTGCATGTAATAATAATAATAATATTAATAATAATAATAATTTTTTTTTTATTATTTGAAACCAGGGGGTCCAGGGAGTTCAGTGCTTGAAATGTTGAAACAACGTTTCTGACATTTTACCCATTCTGAGAGAACAGAAATGTTTTAAATTGGAAAATTGAATAAGATGGTTTCTGTCGTTTTCACAAACATTCATCGTGTGATGTTAACTATATAATAAATATTACTTTTTGGCTCTCTCACATCCATAGATTGTAGTCTAAAGATTGTTGTCACACAACAGTTTTAAACTATGATATCTGATTTTGCTGATGTCTAAATATTTTCTTTTTCATGACTGAAAGAAATATGCCTGAAAATAGGAAGCATATTTTTTCAACCTAAACAAGACAATGATATTTTTAGCTATAATACCGAATCACAAGTAGCAATTATAGTTTTACAGTTATAGTCATACATAACTTCAATCTACAGAAAAAATCATAAAACTGTCTTTTAACTTATATGGAACCCGAATTCGATTCCTCAATGGTATCAAAACAAGATCTGTTTTTCAATCCGGCTGATTTTGCTTCCATGTCAATTGGTTACTGTATGGGGCATAACGAAATGGGCTCCCAAAGAATTCAGAAAGGACGGTAGGCCAAATTGATTATTACATCACATATTTGCTAAGTATACTTTTGTATTTTTAGTTCTTCTCATAATCACTATTGTCTTTTTTTTTTTGGACATTTACATGCATAACACTTCAACTTTACTTCTACATATATATTACACAAATCTTTCATCTCACATCAAAAGTACCACTATTTTAACTTTTAAAAAGTGAAATGCACCTTTTCATGTGTAGGTAAGGTAGCATGCATATAAAAGTTGAAGTTTAGGTGTCAGATATGTAAAATACATAGGATATGAGTGATATGTATGTAATTCTTCCCTTTTTTTTTCTCGCTAGGTGAGGATGTAAAGATTCAGCTTTAATGGGAATAATGCATGATTAAGCTAATGATCTCTAGGTTTATATATTTTTATTATTTGTTTCAATAGCCGACCCTACGTAGTGGGATTAAGGCTTTGTTGTTGTTGTTATTGTTGTTGTTTCAGTAGAGGGTTATTATATTCACCGTGAGATTCTATGTAAATTTGGCTGCACTCTTAAGCCATCCAAATACATTGCCATTTTATGATACATGCCTTTGTTCTATTAGGGCTATCAGGTGATCGAAAAGTTTCCTCATATTAAAAATTAGGATGATTTACATACATATCACTTAATTTTTATGCATTTATATATCTAACATCTAAACATCAATTTTTACATACATGCCACCTCACCTATGCATGAAAATGTGTACTTCACTTTTTGAAAGTTAAAATGGTGGTAATTTTTATGTGATATATTAGATTTGAGTGGTATTAATGTAAACAAAGGAAAATTTAGGCGTTAGATATGTAAATGCATAAGAATTGAGTGGTGTGTATGTAAATGCCCCTAAAGATTATAAAACCTGTACTGTTCCTCGGAGGACTACATAAGGACTTTGATATGTCAGCTGGCAATCCCCTCTTTCGGAGGTAAGCTAGATCCTCATCTACCAATTTCTCTATCGGGGTAGATGGAACATGAACCTTTTTCAGGTTTCATGTTTTTATTTTCATTTCTCCATAAGTTGGTTAATTATATCTTTTTCTATTATCGTGTTGCATTGATACTATCGTAGATGAATTGTCACTTTTGTTTATGATCTCACCCTTTTCGAATCAACCGCAATTAATTATCCTTAATTTCCACGCATGATGACGCATCAGTTTCTTTCTTTAGTTATATTTTTATATCCCATTTTATAATGTTTATTATGTGCCGGGTGGATGCTAACTATTATTTGTTGGTACGTACACTAGAGGTGATAGCATCTGTCAGGGGTATGTGTCCAATTATTTTTACACATGAAGTGGCGTTGAAGTTATTTTGATGAAATTTTATTATTGCAATTGGGCTTTTCTTTTTTGCTATGCTACCCCTACCCATATGAACATTTTCTACCAGCTCAAATTTTTTTTGAGCATACTTATTTTCTCTTCCTTCAACATTGATAGGAAATCAACTTTAGTATTAGAAAATATCGAGAAATCATTGATGTAATTCAAAAAAAAATATC
Source organism: Phalaenopsis aphrodite (assembly GCA_003013225.1). NCBI lineage: Eukaryota > Viridiplantae > Streptophyta > Magnoliopsida > Asparagales > Orchidaceae > Phalaenopsis > Phalaenopsis aphrodite. Next base: position 1,808,711 of record NEWO01000016.1, read on the forward strand.
CATCTTATTTTTCAAGCTAAGCAGGTGCTGAGATTCCTGATTGAATGAGATAATGAAATTGTTCTTGGGGGCTTCATGGAGGGGATCTAATAATGTCATGACATTTTGTTGGATGGATTATACTCACCAGGATTAAGGCAGGCATTTAGATTCTAAATCAATTTGAAATGACTTTGAATTAACTTGAATTTACATGATTGAATCTAGAACTAAAAAAATAATGTGTGGTTGCTTGAAGAGAGATTTGAACTTCTTATGTAAGCTAGTGATATTAGAATTCAGCTGTCGAGTCGCCCGCCAAAGCTTGAAAGCACAATTTTGCATAAAAGTTTAATATAATATGCTTTGAATGAGCTTGAATTTGATTTTGATCTTGTTCAGCTTGAAATTGACTAAAAATCGCTTAAGTTAATATATGTGCTCAAAACTAGATTTTAAACTTGTCGAGTTGGTCTCAGATTGACTCAAAACTTAAGTTTTGAGCAAAATAGCCGGCCTTAGTGCAGAGGATAAGTGGTAGGGAGAACTAAAAAGGATAAATCTAACAACGATTAACAATGATTTCATTGTTATCAATCCCTAAAAAATCACAAGTTTAGTGAATGAATGACGGTTTGGTTCAGGTGGCATTCCACAGAATGCTTTGGTGTGTGTGCTGAGTAAACTTGAATTAGATTTCGGTCTAGTATTAATTAAAACTGACTAAAAAAGACTCGAGACTCATTCCAATCTGATGACTCAAATATATCGGTTCAGTTTCAAATTAACTAAAAACTATTGCAATCTTTTTAGCAAAATTGCCAACCTCAATGTGGAGGAAAAGGGTAGAGAGAAACAAAAAGGATAAATCTAACAATGGGTAACAATGCTGTTGTTGTTGCTGAACCAGCTCAAATCAAAAGGTTGGTGATTGAATGTCTGGTATGGTTCAGGTGGCGTGCAAAATACATGAATGCTAATTTGGCCAAAAAATACCTGAAACTTTCAATTTTGATATATTATTGGCAACATGGCGTGTTTTCTTGCATTTTGTAGTTTTCTTATTGAAAGTAAGTGAAGTGAAAATAAAATCGCAAGAAGATTCAAGATCGTAAGAGATTTACGAGGTTCGACAATGTGCCTATATACTTGGGAGCAGAGCGGCAGTTTCTATTCTAGAAGTGAAAATCGGTTCTTATAGGGTTAGAAATACTATATATATATATATATTAGGAAAAGCCCAATGGCTAATATATTAAAGAGGAAAAGATACAGATGGGTTGAATGAGAGGGCCTAAAAGAAGGCTCAACTTAGGCTCTGTTTGGCGCAGCGTTTTCACTGTTGCGCGGCATGGGAACGCGAAAGCGGCGTCCCGCGATTTTGATGGAAAGCCGAACACATATACGAGTCTGCTTCCCAATTTTCGAACGCCTCATTTACCCCGTTGCCCTAATCCCCCGTGGAACGCCTCATTGCTCCTCTTCGCCGACCACGCGACGAGCTTCCCGATCGCTACTTTTTTTCTCTTCGCCGACATCGATTCCTCCTCGCCGACGCCGATTCCTCTTCGCAGACCACGCGACGGCTCTTCCCGATCGCCTTCCTGCCTTCCGCATCTCCCGATAACTCATTTCCTCCTCTTCGCCGATTCCTCTTCGCCGACCACGCGACCGAGCTTCCCGATCGCGATCCTCTTTGTCCCACTTCCTTCCGCTTCTCCCGATC
>NEWO01000016.1:1821571-1841895 GCA_003013225.1 Phalaenopsis aphrodite
TGTGTAGACAATGCTTGACTTGAATCTTTTATCAGTAGAAGAATTATCAAATTGTGGAAGTATAACTGTATTTGATGTAGACACATGATGCTGAAAGTAATATTCATGTTAAAAGAAAATCACATTTCGAGAAATGTCATCGATTATTAATCGAATCATAACACACAAAACCTTTATGATTAGGACTGTACCCCATAAAGACACATCAGATTGACTGAGCTGTCAATTTATGACGTTCATGAGCAGGTGGATGAACAAATCAAACACATTCAAAAATATGTAGCGTATGATAATTAGGGTGTTTATCAAAAACTCGATAGTAGGGAGACTCATACTTCAATTGTTGAGATGATAAACGATTAATGAGATAAACTGCAGTAGATAAAGCTTCAGTCTAAAATTTAGCTGGAACAGAAGATTCTATCAGTAATGTGCGAACGGTATCCAATAGATGTCGATTTTTTCGTTCAACAGTTTCATTTTGCTGTGGTGTATAGGGACATGAACGTTGTGAAATAATCCCTTTGTTCTGGAGAAATGCTTGAAACTCATGAGACATGTATTCACCGCCATTGTCAGATCGTAAGGTTTTAATGCGAGCGGAGAACTAAGTTTCAACATATGCTAAAAATGTTTGAAATACAGTAAATACTTCTATTTTGGCACGCAAAAAATAGATCCAAGTAAATCGACTATAATCATTAATAAATGTCACAAAATATCTATATTGAGCATGTGAAATAACTGATATAATTCTCCAAACATCAATATGAATAATGTCAAAACATTTATTGACACGACTGCCTGAAATAGGAAAATGCAATGTCTTGCTTTTTCCAAGTTTACAAACAGAATAATCAACTACTAAATTCTTATCGGTAGAACAAAAAACATCACTTTTATGTAAATGCTTCAACATATATCATTTGGATGACTCAAGTCTTTTATGCCAAATGTCTGTTTTATTCTCAACAACTGAAGATGCTAATGAAATATTTAGAGGAACAATAAATTGTAATGGAAACGGTTTGCCCACTTTAGACCCCTTCGCTATCACCTTCTCCGACACCTGATCCTGCACAATACAACCATCACGAGAAAAATGTAATTCACAATTATTATCCACAATTTGACCAACAGAGAGTAAGTTAGTAGATAATTTAGGAGAAACCAAAACATGTTTGAAGGATGAGTTAATATCACCAACTGTCGTAATTGGAATATTATTTCCATCAACAACCTGAATATGTTGAGTACCAGTGTATGGTCGTTGGTTATGCAATAGCTCGACAGTGCTAGTCATATGATTTGTGGCGCCTGAATCAACAAACCAAGGAGAAGTAACCAAAGAAATAGTTTTCCGTTTCCATTGAAGGCCGAGAGCAAAAAATGCAGCGAGAAACATCTGTTGAACCATATAGGGTGTGACAGTTGATTGATTATTGTCAGCAACAGAGTAAGTCGAGGTAGGATTGTCAGATACCGTGGCATGAAGTGCTTGTGGTTTGTGATTTTGGGGTCGTGTTGGACATTCCGTAAGAGTAAATCCTTTTTGCTTGCAATAATTACATACCTTATTTTCACAATTCCGTGCAATATGACCAAATTTCTTGCAGCTGTAGCACTGTACTGGCCCCTTCCTTTTGGTCTGCAGCATATGCCACATTAATTATTTCTGATGATCCACCTGTTGTACTGATAGTAGCTCATGTCTCCAATCTTTGTTCTTCGCACAGTAATTGCCCTAAACAAAAATCCAAACACGGAACCAGATCTCTGTTCAACAACCCAGCTTGAACAATTTCAAATTCAGGTCTCAGTTTCATTAAAAACTGATCACGACAACTTTCTTCTTGAATGGCTTGAAGACTAGCTAAGTTCTTCTTTGACATTTTAGCATAGATAATATCAGTATATTCGCTCCATAAATTTAAAAAATCAGAATAATATTGTTCGATTGAAAGATTACCCTAACTATAATTACTCATATCAAGTTCCAATTGGAAGTATTTCGCAGAATTATCTTGATTATAAACACACTTCAAGTATTCCTACATTTCTTTAGCCGTGCCAAAGGATCGTAAATTGTTCACTATATGAGCCTCAATAGATTCTAAAATTCAGGAAACAATCCGAGCATCCTTTGCTTCCTATTGACCAAGATCTTTTGTCTCAATAGGAGCTGGGGAAGATCCATCAATATGGCCTCAAAGCTCCTTCCCTTTTAAGAACATTCTGAGCTGAAATTCCCATGCGACATATTTCTTTCCTGTAAATTTGATAGCTAAGTTTTCAGAAGACATTTTAAATATATTAATCTCGATCAAAATATCCAAGATAAATAAAATTCAAATCGAAAGCCTATAATCGAAGATCGAAGATCGAAGATCAAAGAACGCTGTGAAGTTTGAATCAGTCGTGATTGTGACGATCGAACGGAGTGGATCGTCAGATTGGAGCGAACGAGCGAGTGGATCGCGGAAGATCGCGGTATGACAGGAGCGAACAAGCGAGCAAATCGTGGCACAGCAGGAGCGAACGACAGATCGCGACACAGCAGGAACGAGCGACGTATCACGACAGATCGCGACAGTAACGCGCGGATGGAACGAGCGGATCGCAGTAGATCGCGGTAGGAGCGAACGAAGGGAGATCGAGACAGATCGGAACGAATGAGCGACGAATTTCTTGCTTTTCTTGTAATTGGAGTCGATCGGCTTGAAACAGATGTCCGAAGATGTCGGACGAAGAAGATGCCGAACGAAGAAGATGCCGCACCAGAGAAGAGAAGATGTCGTAAAACTTAGCACCAGAGGTCTCCCTTCGATCGGCTTGAAGCAGCGGCAGAAGTCAAACAAAGCGGATGAAGATGCTGCATAACTCAAAAGATAAGAACAAGCTCTCCGATGAGGAAACAGTCGAAGATGCCGACCAAAGATAACAAAAGCTAAAATTTCAAGGATTCAAACTTTGATACCATGACAATATTTTGAGCGAATAGGTTGAATGCCTTTTTCTTTGCTTTCATTCCAATAAATAGTAGTTTGTACAATCTATTTTAGGTACATAATATTCAGTATAATCTAGATTAAGTAATTTAATTAATACATATTCATAATCTAATTTTTTAGCTAAAAGGAAAGAATCCGTGCAAATATAATATTTCCTTCTTTGCAGTATTGTGAAGAAGGAAACTCTTTATTCTGTCTGATTTCTTTTATTCCTGATTGCTAATTACAAAAAAATACCATTGTACCGTATCGCGGGGTCGTTGCCCCCGCACCCCAACCCGCTCAACAAAACTCCTCAATTTGGACAGATGATTTCACTCCACTCCGCTCCAACATCTATCCCTTATCTGATATATAAGCCATACCTAACAAATCTCCACCTTGGCGAATATCAAATCCCTTTAGGAAACTATGGAGTTTCTCTCACACCAAAATGAGTTGGGCTACCATGCTGTCTAGCATTTAAAAACACTCAACAAGTTCAAGCAATGCATGAACTTGTTCGTATTAACTGACTTGGTCAACATATCAGCTGCATTCTCATTAGTATGAACTTTTTGCAATAATATCTCACCAGATGCAATCAATTCTCTAATCTTGCGATACCTCACATCAATATGCTTAGTTCTAGCATGATACATCTGATTCTTAGCAAGATAAATGACACTTTGACTATTACAATGCAACTGAACTTCTCCCTGCTCAACACCCAGTTCCTTTACTAATCCAGCAAACCATAAGACTTATTTAGCAACTTCAGCTACTACGATGTACTCAGCTTCAGTTGTAGATAATGCCACAATAAACTGAATTGTTGATTTCCAACATATAGGCCATCCACCAAGAGTAAAAATATACCCAATTGTAGACCTGTAGTTTAAATCATCTGCATAGTCTGAATCCACATATTCAACAACTGAAGGATCATTCTGCTGACTGCCAAAAATAATTCCATGTCTTATAGTATCCTTCAAATACCTGAAAATTCACTTGACTGCTTTCCAATGTCGTCTTTCAGGTTTAGACATGTATTTGCAAACTTAACTAACAACATGAGCCAAGTCAGGGTGAGTACATACCATTGTATACATCAAGCAACCAACCGCATTGACATGTGAAACCTTTACCATGTCTTCAATTTTCATATCTGTCTTAGGACACTGTTCTGAAGAAAACTTAAAATGATTTGCCAATGGAGTGCTCACAGGCCTTGCTTTGCTCATTCCAAACCTGTCTAACACTTTCTCAACAGTCTCGTTGAGATAACCACAATCGTTCTGAGCCCTATCTCAGTGAATTGTCATTCCAAAAATTTTCTTCGTAGCACCCAAGCCTTTCATATCAAATTCTTAACTCAATAAAACTTGCAAACCAAGGACATCATGCATATTCTTGCAGCAATCAGTATATCGCTGTACCATTGTCTTGTAGACTGTTTCAACACATACAGCGATTTCTTTAATCTACAAACCAGGTGCTCATGTCCACGTTGAATGAACTCTTCTGACTGCTCCATGTAAATCTGATTCTCCAGATCACCATGCAAGAATGCATTTTTAACATCAATTCGCTCTAGCTGCAAATCTCAAATGACTACTAATACAAGTACTGTCCTGATTGAAGTATGTTTGACCACAGGAGAAAATTTTTTATCATAATATATCCCCTTCTGCTGTGAAAACTCTTTGTTACCGGTCGAGTCTTGAACTTTTCTCCTTCTTTTTTGATACTGTTTGTTTCCTTTTGTACACCCACTTGCACCCCATATCTTGTGGTTCCCTAAAGATATCTTAATATCATCAATTAAAGTGTTGACTAAATAGAAGTATCTTAAAGTGAAAGGATGTGGGACCATCCTTTTAGCTTCATCAAATTATGTATTTTTGTGTTGAAAATTTGAACTGAATTTACTTTTTAACCATTGATGGGATCATACTTTGTATCAGTGCATCAACACGTTTAAGCTACCTTTCTTAGGCCACATCTCAGAAATTTTAACTATCGTTTACCGTTGCCAAATATCATCAATTTTAGGGGCTTTACATACACATCATTTCAAATGAGCAAGAAGAACGCATGATACAGTGCTACAATTATGTACCTATCTTTAGCAAATATATACAGTCCGCACTTTGAAATTTCTTCAAGAATTATAAGTTGACATGAAAGAGATGGATTAGGACTCTGTAAGCAAAGTATATTCTCTAGGTGCAGAAAGGCTTTATCTGAGCATTTTTTTCTTCATCCTCTTATTGGAGATGGATTTCTTCTTATTTTGCAGAATTTTCTTTTGGGCATAACGTAGTGAGCATAATTGTCAATGAAGGATATAAGCACTATAATAACTACAACGAGCATAACCATCATTGAAGGGTTTAATTCCTTCGATTGTTTTCGAATATTGATATTTTTTTGTATTCCATCGGCAAAGGTGGCCATGTCGGGAGTGGTTTCTTCCCTTTCAGTGACAGCTTCTTATGAAAATTCTATGGATAAGAAGATGAAGAAATGTTGGTGAACAAGAAGATGTCATTTTTTGCGGGACTTAAACGGGTTGGCAAATTGAGATAAACTTGGTTTAATTTTGATCTAAGAAGTAGTTTTAAGTGTTATATTAGTAAATAGTAAGTTTTAGATGTTATATATGTAAATATGAGAGTTTCAAGTGTTATCTTTGTAAATGAGCCAAATTTTTTCTCCTTCTACGTCTTTATTTCCTTTTTTTTTCAGGAAAGTGCAAGTTTTCTTGACACACGGCCTCCCTCATCGGCGATGAAAGAAAATAGCATGTATTATTATAATTTCTCTGAGCACTTTATGCAGCAAAGTTGCGTGGAAAAATATCAGATCCAATTAAACAAAAAGTATCAAATTTCGGTTAAATTTCTACTGGAGCTTACTATTATAAGCTACCTGTTTGAAGTAAAAACAGAAACTGCAGTTCACTTTCATTGCACCAAGGCTTATTTCCCACAAATTTAGCTAAGAACCAGTACTTAGAAAAAGCTTTTATTTGAATCCATTATCTCCTTAAAGGTCATTCCCGATAGCATATTATCATTCATCTTCATGATGCGTACTTGCTGGGTTGAGCATTTAGTTTTCAAATTGATCAAACTGATTGCAACTGAAATCTAAAATTCGAAAAATAAACCAATCAAAATTTTGAAAAAACCGAACAAACCAAACCAAGATTTAATTAGTTTTAAATGATTTTGTTATGAACAAACCGAAAATCAGTTTTTGTTATAGTTCGATTATGAATTAACATCAAGAATTTCATATCTTACATGTATAGTATCTATTTAATGTCATGAACGCTCCATTTAATTTCAAATTTTTGGTTTATTTGTTTGTCCGGTTAAATGAAAACTAAAACCAAACTAATAGCCAAAAACTAGATATTTAGGTTTTTAAAATAGAAAAACAAGAAGCTTTTTTGAAACCAAACCATATCCAACAAAGTTGTTTGGTTCGGTTTGGTTTTTCTGGATTGAACAAATAATGCACATTCTTAGCTGCAACTAGTCATATATTGTCTTCATCTTCAATGTATGCCCATTCAAAGTCTCACCAAAGAGAAGAATACTGCTGCAGCCTGTGCAGGTAATCTGCTACTTAAATTTACAGTTTTGTTCTCCGTAGAAGGAATCGTGGACACCGATGAGCTGATGCTGACATGTTTAAAAGTCTGCTGAAAACTTGGTCAAGAGATCATCTTTTATGAAGGCTTTTCATGCTGCTTCATAGTTATTCAGAGAACAACTGCAGTTTTGATCGAGGTATGTGGAAATTGATATATTATTTTAGCTTGTTTAAAGAGAGTTTTATGCTTTCAAAGCTTTGAGTTGCTTAATATTGAGTAAATTTGAGGGTCTGATGTATTTATGTGGATATAATGTGTGAAGAAATTGGTTAAATAATCAAGCAAACAGATAAGAGTTGAATTTGTATTAAAAGTAGCATCAACAAACGTTAAAAATGATAAAAGTAAGCGGTGGTTGGTTGGATCCTATGGTGAAAATGTTTGCCTTAAATTTGTTTATTATGAGATTGTCAATTCACTTTCTACGGATTAAGAGAATTTGCTTGTTTTTTTATTTTTTTTTCCTATGAATTAGTTTTTATTATTGTTATTTTTTTAATAAAATGGAAAATCAAGCCAAAAGTGCAATTATGAAAACACTAGCTAGGCTTCCTTCGTGGGCTTAAATATTTCCCAAACCTGACTTGGTATATTTAGAACAAAACCTATTGGCTTGAACACCAATGGGCATCATTCTGGAGTTAACCCAAACCACAATAGATAAAGCAAATCGGCTTACAAGCAAAGACACTTGAAATAGAAAAAAATGCGCAGATAAAAATTCCCACTAGGGCGAGGTTTGAAAGTGGTGGGCTGCTGATCAAGTTGGTGGAAACTGAGAGCTGTAGATGGTAGGTTGGTCTAGAGACAACTAGGGAAAAACTGTTCGACCATTAGGCACCAAGCAAAAGAGGGTTGGAAGGGGCATCACCAAGCAGGAATAGAGTTGAAGGGGCGACAACAAGTAGGGAAGGGGCTTGAAGGGGTGATAGTAAGGGGCAAGTGGTCTGGAAGGTCGCGACAACAAACAGGTGGAAGGCTGGAGGGTGATGGCAAGCAGAAGAGGGGCGGTTGATGGTTATGGGCAGCAAGTAGGGAGGTAGGGGGGCGGCAACAAACAGTAGCAGGTAGGAAGGTAGGAGGGAAGCAACAACAAAAAATAAAATAAAGGATGGACACCACCTCGGGACGAGTTAAAGTTGGGCCACCTTGCAATCGGATACAGCCCGGGGAGGGGAAAACATGATGCTAGAGGCTGTCCTGACAGAAATTTTAAAGAAAATTATTACAAACCTAAAACATGAATGACATATGTAAGCTCTAGATAACTAGGATTAGATCCCCCTATGGAAAGGAAGCTTCAATCTCTTGTGGGAGAGCTGATTGGCTCTCTCGGGTCTGGACTGGTTTGGTCCAGACAAAGGACATCGCGGGAGAAGCCCACAACTCCCTTTACTTCGCGTGCCACGATGTTATTGGTGCACCCGCGTCAGTCTCTTAGTGTTGGAGAAGCTTTGATCTCATTCGTCGAAGCTTCTGTCTGCACGTTGAAAGTAGTAGTTGTATTCTTTTGGTTTTGAGGGTATTCAAATGCTGTCCAAACACCTAGATCCCATTGGTGACTACACTATACGCAAAAGCAGCCGACGAGTTTTCCTTACTTGTAATAAAACATTTATATTGGTCCAACCATGTGGGTTACCTTACTGAGTTGAACTGGGATTCCGTGCCGAGTATATTTGCTGAATTCTCCAAAAATAACCCAAGGTTGGTTCAACCTAATCTGGATGAGTATAATTTGAAACTTTTCAAAATGGCGTTGGCTAGGATGATAACACTATAGAAATAGAGTAAAATTGCGTCGGACATATCAGATGCAAAACGAAGACAAATCCTACGATAATAAGAGATCATTACAAGAATTGTGCTCGTTTTACGTATGTTTTTTTCCACGCGTAAATCGGGGGTCGATAATGTAATTAACGTTGAATTTGCGTCAAAAAAATCTTATGTAGTTTTATTGCGTCATATTTTTTTTATTTGCGCCAGTTAATATTTAGACTATGCATACGCCTGAATTTGCATCTAAAATTTGGACGTAAAGTTTTTGCGTTGGACTATCGAGGCATTTTTGGAAGATGATATAGAAAACCGGCGGAAAATAATTGTTGCGTGCATGTTGGTATATTCTACGTAAATCAGACGCAAATCTATATCACTTTAAAAAAAAATAAAAGAACAATTACATTCGTACAATCTGCACATAACAAACAATATATGTCGCAATAACATATTAATGCATTACAACAACACATTTTATAGCTCAAATAAATACCAATAAAAAAGTAAAATAATTTTACAAGTGGTCCCAAATCTCAGCAATATAATTCACAAAAAACTCCATCACACAAGTTCAAATTCATGACAAAAATAAACATAAAACATAAAAAAACCTTCCTTATCTCCCTCCTCCACTAATGTCATCGGCCGCTTGCCCCGACAATCTCCTAAACTCTTTGCCATGCATGTATTGAAATCCTGACCCAATACTGGCCTTGCATCATCTGGTCGCACAATTGACGGAGCTCTTCGTTCATGACAATGACCTACCTGACAAGAGGGGCCAAACTCAACGGAGGAGGCTACTGGAGCTCCGTCAGAAGGTGGTACCCTCAAGGTGGCTTGGTAGGAAGGACTGCAACTAGTGGGGAAGGAGGTGTGGGTGTTGCAGTAGGTATGACAACGGGTGTGGCAGTAGGTGTGGCAGCGGGTGTGGCAGCAGGTGGCGGAGGTGTGGCAACAACAGGTGGCAGGGCAGTTGGTGGAGAAGGTCTGGTAGCAACAGGTGGGGGAGCAGGCGTGGAAGCGGGAGCCGAAGAAATGACCCCCTCTTGCTACTCTGGTAGGTGGTCTCTTCGGTGCCCAAAACACGGGATCTCTCAGGTGACTGACTGCCTGCACCACTTGTGTCCATTTGTAATAAGATAAAGACATTAATAAAATTAGTACTAAAAGCAAAAATAATCACGAGCACTACACAAAAGTAAACACAAGAAGGTGAAAAACATTAAACATGTGTTAAATACTTCTAAAACAAAAAAAATAGAAGTAAGACATAGATAACAAAAGTAAATACGAGAATGTGCAAAATTAAAATAAGACAGATGTAGCAACTACGTCTAAAAACTACAAAACTAAAAGAAAACTAACAATAACCGCTAATCAAAACTTACAGACCATTGTTATTAAGTTTCATGAGACGAACTCACTTCGAAGAAGAATCTAACATTTTTCTTCAGTCTCATTATCCCCGTAGTATTCTTTAGCGCAAACATTTCATCGTTTGTACCGATCTGAATGCAAAAATCTGACTTACCTTTCTCTTGATAAATGAGTTCAATAATACTTTGCAGCTCAATAGTTTTCCTTAGTTTATTCTTCACAACCACAACTCAATCAACTTTATCCCTTGCTCTACCGGTGTATCAAAAATAACAAATCTGGGTAGCTTGGCATGTTAGAACAAATAGATCAAACTTCACATATCGTTTGTTCATTTTGACTTCGATAATATCATTTGGGGTAAGTGTTTATGTTCCTCGATTTAGAGCATGATTGAACCACTTCTAATTTAAAAAGTAGACAATGTGCGTAACTTTACTCAGATATTGTAATTGAATTACTTCTTCAAGTACACCATAATAGCTAATCTCATTATCTATGTGTGTGTTTCTTTAATAGTGACACCACAATTATGTATTCTTCTTTTCACACCAGGAACTCATATGGAATTTATAACCATTTACATCAAATATCTACCATGTATTAACTTTGCGATTAGACCCACAGGTAAGATCTAATAATCTTTGATCCATGATTTTGTTGCTTGTATTGTGGACCTATAATAATTTCAGATGTACAATTAGTTTAACTTTGAACGTGACAATTATATTACGTACTTGTGACTTGAAGATTTGCTTCAAAGTACGTATAATTTGAACAATATTTGAAATTCTGCTTCAACCTTCCTGCTTATTAGAAACTTATCTTCCATATTTAAACTGTCAGTAAATAATCGGCTCACTTCATTGTTATTTGTATGCTCGAAATAATTAATATATGTATAATATTTTTAAAAAATGACAGTATCGAGTTTGGGCACTAAAATTCTTATTGTATAAATGGCTGAGACTTTGTTTTAGTTCATTAGGATATAATGTAGCTGCCCAAATCTCTTTATCAGTTAGATATCGTGTATCATGCCTCCCTGATGACTCTCCTGATATTTGAAATATAGATAATTCTGGTTGTGAAGACATCTCACCTACAATATGACCTATTTAATGTCTTTGTTCAAAATAATAGTAGTATAAAGTATTTGTCTCCTGTAGCAAATATGATTCGCATATCGATCCCTCTAGATGTGTTTTATTTTTAACAGTTTTTTAGATTTTCTTTTAAAATCTGCAACATAAATATTTTTCATTGAATATGGTGGTAGTTTAGTATGAAGTTTTAAGAACTTCCTTATGCAACACTAGGTTCAATTTAGCTTTCACATTATCTTTTGTTTTACTCTTGATATCCATCACAGTATTGAAGATGTTATCAATTTTTTTTTCAATATACATAACACCAATATTATGTCTAATCAGATTAGTCTTTCAATATGAAAAATATCAAAATATACTTTGTTTAGTCCAACTATGTGTGACACCAACATCAGAAAGCTGAGTTGGAGCTAAATCTGGTCTCTCGGTGATCTTTGGTACTTCACTGATCTTCTGCAATTATTCGACTCTAGTTATCCAGGGGGTCTTTGACCTTGATTTTGAGAAATGCACCTCTATTCCTTCTAAATGGGTGATAACGCCCTAGAAATCTTCGATGACAGTCAAACTAGCTATTTTTCCTTCCATATTTTAGAGTAAATGCTTTTGACATATCGATGCAGTAAGGACAAATCAATTTCCTGGCTGTGCTCCAACCAAATAACATCTCCTAAGCTGATAAATTACTAATTGTCCACATAAGAACAACTTTTAGTTGAAAATTCTATTTTGTAGCGATTTCATAAGTCCCACAAAATTTGAAGCTAGTCAATTAGAGGTGCTAAGTAGACGTAAATTTTTCCCTTTGGGCTATGTGGATCTGGTATGGTCAATGTCAGAAATAAGAATGACACGATTATGCACATATCGGGGGGCAAATTATACGACGTGATAATTATTTGCCAACATGAATATGGGGTTGTAGCGTAACTGTACAGGGTGAAGCCATCTCCATATAAACCAAGTCCAATATTGCGTGTTTCAGTTGTAAAGTCCAGATAAGTACAATCGAAATGTCTTTATGCCTCACAATGTGACTAATGCCTCGTTGAATTAGCATCAACATATCCAGTACTATGCAAAGTCATGTTAGGAGACACACACATAGAAGCGAACAACCTCTAAAACATAGGTATGAGCGGAAAATAAAAAAAGGCTTTTGTATAGAATATTTTTTTTTAATCCTTTTGCCCCCTTTGTTTGAATCTATCAGCATCATAAAATCAGCAAATCATCTCGACTGCATCAGCTTTGTAATATGTTATGCAGCCGTTAATACAACAATCAATCATCTCATATTGTAACTAAGTTTTACACTCTTTTTGTTTTGCATAGATCATCCGACACTAAATTCCTTGTGGGGTTCGTCTCTTTCAATAATATTGCCACATGATTGAGCGCTTCTCTAGGCATGTTAAAATTAGATTTGATGCTCAATATTCATAGCACCACTGATAACTCCATATTTATAGTGCAACTATCTCATAAAAGTTGTTGTGCATCATTCAGTAAGTCATTGAATTATTGTGATACTATGTTCGGTGTTTCACTTTTGTGTGGAGCACTCTCAACATAATGAGCTCTGTGGGCATGATGAATCATTTCTTCATATGTGGCAGGATCATATTTCTCGGCCGGAGGGCCATAACTTGTTTAGACACCAACTTGATCATATTGAACTTCTGGTTCTTGCTCACCATGTATAGTCCAGTACCAATAATTTGGTTTAAATCCCTTGCAGTAAAGTTCTAACTTAACTTCATTGGGTCATAGATACGCTTGATTTTTATGCTTCGCACAAGGACATCAGAGTTTACCCTCTGAACAATAAATTGGCTGCTGTGATGCTACCCCGCACAAATTCCTCAACACCATTCAATAACTCATCAGTGAGTTCTTTTCATCCTGAATATATATGTTATATATCCAAGCTCTCAAATTGTAAATATCTATATATAGCATAGATGTAATTTTCTAGATCAATGCAACTATTAGAAAAAATAATAATTAATCAATATTGGTCAATATGTATAGTAGATGATTATGCTTAGTGGTTCGTAGGAGCTAATTGTCTTTGAAGAAAATGACTCTAAGAACCTCCTTGAAATAAAATGCTTCATCTGGTGAAGTTTACACCACTTGGCCAAGCAGATCTCGGGATCTCGCAAGGCTCATCAAATGGTCGACATTTAATATGACCAAACCATATCTAAGGTATCTCTCTCAAATCTTGTCCGCCACTCGAACCACGACAACCTTATCGCATATATATCTATTTATCATTTTGTCTCTAAGTGTCAAGCCACTCATTCACCTAAGCATTCTTATCTCAGCAGCACTTGCCTTTTTTTATGATTATCTTTTGAAGGCCAACATTCTACGCCATAGAGCATTGTAAGTCTCGGTACCATCTTATAAATTTTTTTTTCTAGTATGAGTGGTACTATTCTATCACACCATAGACCCGATCCATTCCTCCACTTCAACCAACCAACGTAAATTCTAATAATAACATGCCCATCTATATCACCATCACTTTGAACAATAGGCCTGATACTTTCATCCATTTCAACCAGCGAAATTGAATTCTACTAATAACATCCCCTTCTATAACACCATTACTTTGAGCAATAGACCTGATGCATTCATCCACTTCAACCAACCAACTTGAGTCCTACAAAAAGCATCCCCATCTATATCACTATCACTTTTAGCAATAAACGGATGCATTCCTCCACTTGAACCAACCAACTTGAATACTAGTAATAACATCTCCATTTATGTCACCATCACTTTGAACAATAGACCTGATGCATTTCTCCACTTCAACCAACCAACTTGAATTCTACTAATAACATCCCCATCTATATCACCATCACTTTGAACAGTAGACCCGATACATTCATCCACTTCAATCAACCAACTTGAATTCTACTAATAACATTCCCATCTATATCACCATCACTTTGAACAATAGACCCGATGCATTCCTCCACTTCAACCAACCAATGTGAATTCTACTAATAAAATCCTCATCTATGTTACCATCACATTGATCTGATGCATTCCTCAACTTCAACCAACTAACGCGAATTCTACTAATAACACTCGCATCTATATCACCATCACTTTGAACAATAGACCCGATACATTCCTCCACTACAACCAACCAACTTGAATTCTACTAATAACATCCCCTTATTGTATATGCATGCATAACACCTAAACTTCATTTTTTTCGAAGATTTTCATATCTATACATCACTCAATTCTTATGTATATATCTACCTGACACCTAATTTTCAATTTTTACATACATACCACATTATCTATGCAGTACATTTTCATACATGCCACTTAATACTTATATATATATACATAGCTAACTCCTAAACTTCAATTTACAATAGTTATGTACATACATGCCACATTACCCATGCAATCGATTTACATACCACTTAATTCTTATGTATATACATACCTAACACCTAAATTTCAATTCTTACATACATGCCACATTACTTATGCAAGACCCATTTCAATTTTTAAATGCAAAATGAAAAAGAATGACGCAAATAAACTTGCCTTGATGTTTTCTGATAGGAGCATAGCGGAAGGATGAGCAATATGGGAGTTTCGGTGGTCTCTGTGATCCACTCCTTGCCTTTGTAGCTAGCTCTAATGGCGACCGTATTGTGAAGGTTTGGTCATGAAGGCGGTGTTTTGAGCAAAACCCAAAGCGAGAGGGATGAAAGCGAGGGCGATGGTTTTGATAGAGAGGGGGAGGCCGCGAGGGTTTCACGTAGAATAAGAGAGATGTGAAAAAGAAAATGAGGTTAGAGGCGCGAGATTGGTATTTTAGGTCATTTGCGTCGACTTATAATTGTTTTGCATTATAAAATTCATTGAAATCAAGAAACATGGTAGGCGTGTTAATTGCGGCTGACTTGTTTGCGTCCGATATAATTTGACGCTTTCAGGTAAAATTTTTGCATCAATTAATTTGACGCAATATCAACACTACATCTGTCGTAATGCCGTTAAATGTTTCGTCGTTTCTAAAATGCCTTTGGCGTCGGATTATTTGAGGCAAATTAGATGCAAAATCTGCCGTAAATATCATAAGTTATTTTGTGCCACTTTATAGCCGTAAATCAAATGCAAATATCGGTTTCGGAAAAATCCGATGCAAATATTAAACATTATTTTCAACATGTAAGCTAGCGAACATGATGTCCTAAAACTCTCTCTGTACCGGTTGTCCTATGTCTACTGCTGAATCTTCTCTCTCGTCGTCCTTTGCCATCACTAAGACTAATTCTTTCTATACTTTTTTGCTGGCAATGACATTTATAATCTTAGACTCCGCAGAAGATAGAAGGGTTATGTGCTTGCCATTTTTGGTGAATGAGTAGATGTTTTTATACCCATTATGTTGAGCCTTCTGATCATAGTACCACGCTCTCTCCAGCAAAAGATAACAGACATATGGGTACCACATCTCACTAAACTTGATCCCAATCAAAAACTCCACAAGCCACCTGTCGTTGTTGATTATGTTCTCCTTTTTCAACTATACCAGGGAATATGATTAGGGATGTCTCTGAGACGTGATGCTTAACTTGTCCACCATCACTATTGACGCCACATTCTTGTTGCTACCTCCATCAATGTTGATATTGCATACATTTTTTTCACTGTGCAATAAGTGTAAAATATATTGTGGCAAAGTCACTGTTGCTCCTTTCGCTCATCAGTCTGAAGAACTCATTGAACCACAAATATCTCGTCATCATCCCCTTCTCTTCAGTTGCTTTCTCATCACTAACTTTTTTCACTGCACCCTCCTCAGTAAAGGACACAACTCGACTCGTTTGGCAGCTAGAGGTGATGTGTCCAAGTTATGGCATTTGAAGCATTTGTGGCTAAGATTGTAGGGGCGTGCTACTCTTTTCAGACTTTTTCTCACTCCGAGTGGCTCTATCCTTATTCTGACTAGTCTTCTCAATTCTCAGAGGCATGCTCTTTCTATCGTCTCCAATTGCAGGTGGTTGTCTAAGTGGTGGTGGTTGCCTATTTTGTTTCTGTTGCCTCTCCACCTTCAATGCTAAGGTTTGGACATCTCCCAATGACCTATATGGCTGCCATTGAACAACATTACTGAGAGATGGCTTCAAAGCTCTCAAGTATCTGGCTATAGTATGTTCTTATGGCTTGACCAACTAACATTTCATCTAAAGTTGCTCAAACTGTGTCTTGCACTCCTCCACTGATATGTCGCTCTGCTTTAGGCGATGGAGCCTCAGAAACATATTGTGACGGTAGTGACAAGGTAAGTATTTCTTATGCTTTTCCTTCCTCATCTTCTTTCATTTGGCAGTCTTATCACTTTCTTCTTTTCTTCATTTTCTATGCAAATTTTTCCACCACAAAGAAATGCTCTTTTTCAATTTGATGATCGCAACTCTCCGTTCTTCCGAGACCTCTTTGTATTTAAAGATTCTCTTAACCAGCCACAACCATTCGATGAAACCTTCTAGATCCATCCCTCCTAACTCAGGTAGATCCACTTTTACTCCAAAATTTTTATGTCCTTGTCGTTCAACTTTTTCGATGGATTCGAAAAAATATGAATATGAAAATAATTTTTTGAAATTTAATTTAAAATAAAAGGTATATAGTTTAGGTTTTGAAAGTAGTATGTTTTAATTTTTTTTTTTAAAAATGAGACCAAATGGATCTCATTCGTCCAATAGTTTGCATAATCGTGCCCAATACCGCGAATACTACACCCTCCCGAAAGATAAGTGTAGACCTCGAGGATAGACCCAATCCTGCAAACTAAGAGATTTGTGACATCCGTTTGGTCTGCGAACCTTTTTATGTATGACCGACAAGTTTCCCTATCTAATATAAAGATTAAATTTATTTACCCGGGTTCCAAGTTCCCTATAGAGGCAAGGCCCTATAGTTAATTACATCTCAAATGACTGGGTCACTTGAGAAAACTCTCGATAATAATCAGTGGTTCTAGTCTTCAAGAGTTTAAGGTTTAGGTTTTTATGATAGGACGAGGAAAATCAAGTGGGAATGGCTCAATACGGAACACTTATTTTCAGGAGTCCAAAGGAAGGAAAAGATAGGGGATGTCATTGATCGAGGTAAATCTCGGTGACTTCCCAGACCATCCTACAGTGTGGCTACATTTTTGGAGACGATGTTATTCAATAGTTCAATCCTGTCAATTTTATTATTTGGGACTTACATTTGCATAATACCCGATTATGCAAATAAATCGTAGAAATAAGAGGGTAATCTCGGAATCTAAGGTGGGTTAGGACTTACACTGCACAACATGGTTGTACAGGAGCCTGAAAAGGGATTGTGAGGATTTACATCGCGCTGGGTAAACTACCTCGAAGTCCTATAGGTTGTTATTATGCTAGGAAGGGATAATGCTGAAAAAGATCATCTCGCTGTTCGGTCTGAATTTCTCGCCGTGCTGCCCACAAAGTTGGCTCCAAGCTTCTGTCGTCGCGACGACTCCAGGGTTTAAGTGTTTGGGATTTGGTGATTTGTGTTTCTCAGTTGTGGTGTCAATGTTTGGTTTTGCAAGCAGAATGATCAAATCGCGGGTAAATAAAATGTAATTTGAAAAGTAAAATGCTGTAAATAAGCTGTAAAAGCGTACCTAAGCATCTAGTACTGTTGCGTGATTAATGTTGCGAGCATAATATAATTTGCAGCAGATTTAAATAAACTTGCAAGAAAAATAAGTAAAGCAAGAAAACCAACATGAAAGTCATAAAAAACGAGTAGTAGAAATCACAAGCAAAAGAAACATGTAACCACATATGGCAGATCAAGACTGTGTATAAGACATTGGTAAAAGTGGGGGCTCAGAGCTGGGCTGTGTGCTTGCCAACCTTGAGTAAGAGTTGCCAACTCGACAATCTACAGGAGGTAGTTCTTAACCTCAATCCAAATAACTAACCATGAAATTTTATGAATTTTCATAGAAAAATTATTTGATTTTAATGCAAAAGCTGTTGTTTAAGTCTTTTTTATGCAGAGTTCTTTTTAACATGCAAAAGAGATTTTGTTTTATTTTCGTAAATATTTTGTAAAGTCGTATAGTCCACAGGCTAGTCACTCTAATCGTGCTAGAACTATTGACAACCTAAGAGTGTCGAGGGCAACGATCCCACCAAGAATCAGTGAATAGTATCATGGATCTTTCCCTCTCTCCTATTGAAGATCCTTGAGGTAGGAGATACTATTCTAATAATCTCACTTTGTATCCCTCGTTTAAGCACACATAAACAATGTCGTCATCGCCCTCGCCACCTAGACCCTAGACTTACCATAGTCCGATGATCCATATATGGCGTTAAGAAATTTCCCCAATTGCCAGGAGAATTTGAATGTAATATTCAAGCTCAAATCCCGATGTACTGGGTTTCATTGTAGGTTAAGTCATTGAGGAAATTTCACGGTTGATTTAACTAAGGAAGCGTGGGTCATGTCTCGATGTATCATGTCTAGTGTCTTAGTCAGTTTATGAATTAGGGTCAAGTGTCTAGTTTCACTGTACATTCGAGGAGGATTAGGTGAATGGACTCTTACCTAGGGTATGCTCCTAAAACCTTGGGAGGTTACACTGCAGAGATTAGGTAGATGGGCTCTCACCTAGGGTGTGCTTATTAAGTCTAGGAAACCTATGCTTTAACTTGTTCTTAAAGTGATTCAAGGTATTTCACTCTCACTTAAGTGTTTTCTAAATAATTAAATCAGAAACTTCTACTTTTCGACTTAACCATTTAAAAATAAATAAAACAAAAGAATGAGGAGGCCGACCCACTTCCAAAACTAGTAAAGCCGAAATGGGGAAAACAGTAAGTGAATCGGTCTAAAAGCGTTTAAATAATAATACATAAAAAACCTCAAAACAGTGGGTAGAAGGGCTCTTGAAATCCAATTTTAAAACCGTGCGTAAATCAGCATTTAAAGGCTACATAAACCTCTCCAAAAATCGATGCACAAAGTAGTGCTAAAATGTTGCCCAAACGGTGTCAAAGTGGTTCCAACAAGGTGCCAAAACTGCCCAAAATTAGCCCTCGAAATGCCCCAAACAACACTTAATTATGTTCCAAATAATATAATGTAAGCCCAAATCAGCAAGAATGTGTAGTAAAAACAGCTCTCTTGTGTTTCCCAAACTCAGCAAATTCATAAGGCAAAAATAATTTCCAAATGTCTCTTAGCAACACTATAAAAGCCTCAAAAGAAAACCGCACTGATTAAAGCCTCATAAGGATCTCAAAATCAACATTGCGTTTAATGAACCACAAAAGAAAACTTTCTTCAAGACGATGAGTTTAAGGAAACACAAAGCAAAATTTTTCAGCCGCTTGACAGCCACCAAACAAGCCCAAGTAGTGCAGCTCTACAGCCACCAAACAGGTTGAAACAGTGCAGCCCGACAGCTATCAATAGGCTGAATCACTAAAAAAAACTCCAGCAATTCCGGAACATAAGCTACCCCAAAGCTCAACATGGCAGGTGCTAGATAAGTAAGTTCATGAAAGTTATGTGCTATGTAGGATTTGAATCCCACATACACGTGTAAGCAGTTAGTGGCATACATGTGAGATCTGAATTTTCACACCTATACATCAATTTATCATTAATGCCACGCAAATCTTTCATGTGTACATACCATCCAAATCTTTCATATCACAATAAAAATACTACCAATTGAAATTCTAAAAAGTAAAATATATGCTTTCATGCATAGTTAGGGTGGCGTGAATATAAACATTAAAGTTCAGGTGAAAGAAGTGTAAAAGCGCAGCAATTGAATCATCCGGCTATAAATATAAAATTTTAGGTGTTGATTGTGTAAATATAGAAGTATTAATTGAAGAAGAGACACTGCATGGAATGCGCGCAAACTATCTTGATCTTTTCTTGATGGTTTTGGGTAGGAGCAGCCAAAGAGATTTCAATTGCCTTTGTAAGCCACAATCCAGTTGTTGTCTTTTTCCGGCAGTTGGAGGTTCGACGAGGGGAGTTTGGAGCAGATTTTTTTTTTTTGGTTTAAGTTGAGTGACAACAAAGACTGGGTGTTTTCTTGCAAGCCGAGAGAAGCCACGGGAGGAGCAGCCGTGCGGGATTTATTAGAGAGCAGGTCGGGCGAGAAGGTGAGGTGAGGATTTCCGTTTTTGGTCGAGAGGGGGAGGCAAGGGTTTCGAGCGAGATAGGAAGATGGAGTCGAATGCGGGGGAGCTGAGGGCTTTGGCGTGGAGGAGGGAAGTCGAGTGACCTCGGTAGAGGCGATCGGGAGAAGGGAAGCAGGCGAGGTCGAACGAGCGTCTGTTTGATTCGGGGAAGAGA
>NEWO01000016.1:1856119-1870704 GCA_003013225.1 Phalaenopsis aphrodite
TCTCATTCTCATATTTGACTCTCCATATTATGATCGAGGGTTATTTCCTTGGTCCCTGAAAATCTCCACCAAAGTGGATGGATTTCTCGTTGTATCTCTTCCTGGGTAAGCTCCAGCATGCGTCGTCTTGGTGGCATGGTTAGGGTTTGGATTTCGCCGGGGTGGGGGAGTGGAAGAGGGTGGAAGAGGGTACTTGTATGGAGAACAAAAAGATTTATATATATATTTTTAGGGAGAGGTAGGTTTGGGATATGATGGATTCTATAAACCCTAGGATAGAGCTAGAGTTATGTTAGCTCTAATACCATATAATACGAGAGTTAACCCAAACCATAATAATGAAATCAAATATTCTTATTCCAAAACAAATAGGGTTACAAGCAAGCAAAGACACTTGAAATAGGAAAAACAACGATGTAAACAAAGAGTGTACTTGTATAGAGAACAAAAAGATTTATATATATAAGTGGAAGAGGGTACTTTTATGGAGAACAAAAAGATTTATATATATATATTTTTGGAGAGGTAGGTTTGGGATATGGTGGATTCTATAAACCCTAGGATAGGGCTAGATTTAGGTTAGCTCTAATACCATATAATACGAGAGTTAACCCAAACCATAATAATGAAATCAAATATTCTTATTCCAAAACAAATAGGGTTACAAGCAAGCAAAGGCACTTGAAATAGGAAAAACAACAACGCAAACAAAGATACCTACTAGGGAGAGGTTTGAAGGTGGTGGGCTACTGATCGAGGTGTTGGGAATTGAGAGTTGGTGATGGTAGGGTGGTCTAGAGACAGTTATGGGAAACCTATTTGGCGATTAGACAACAAGAAGAAGAGGATTGGAAGGGGTGGCAGCAAGCAAGGAAGGAGCTTAGAACATGACAACAAGCAGGGGAGGGGCAGTAAGCGACAACAGCAAGAGGCAAGCAGTGCAAGTAAGGGGCTTAAGAAGTGGCAGCAAGCAGTGATGGGACTGGCCGCGGCTTTGGTGCGTTTATTTAAACGCATCCAAGGTTGTGATGTTGTCTGCGACCTGTATTATGCATTTTTGTTCCTTTAATATTACATGCCTGCCTTGCTCTATTCGAGCGATCCTCCTTCGGTTTTTTGTTTACAGTTTTTCTTGTTTTGCTTTCCTTCATTCTTCGGTGCTTGTGGTGAGCGATTGTTGGTGTTTTTTTCCTTTGTTTTCCTTCGTCCTCCGCTACCTTCTATCATTTAACTTTAAATTCTTTTCTCTGTGGTTTGTGGTCTGTCTCGATGGCTTTGTTTTTTTTCAGTTTGTGGTTTGTGCAAACAGCCAATTGCTTTCGATTCATTTTTTTTGTGAAGTTATTTGGCGAAATTTCCATGTTGGAAGAATGAAATTTTTTTATTTTGTGACGGCCTTCGGTTTTTCACAAAAGATATTTATAGAAATTTTTTTTACGGTTTTTGTTCTTTGTGGATTGTTGTTTGTATCGTTTGTGTTGCTCTGTGGTTTGCTCTTTGTCTCTATTGAGTTGCTCATTATGATTTGCTCTCTGTCTTGGTTGGGTTCCTCTGTATATGCTCATAGAATTTTAGTGAATATCTAGGTGAAATGTTGTTTGATGAATGGGGAAATTTATTTGTGTTTGATGAATCCATTTTGGCGGGGTTGCTCTTTATTGTTTGCAGCCTCTGTCTATGCTCAACTGTGTTGTTGCTCAGATAGTGATCAGACGTGAAGAGTTTTTTTTGGAGAAGTTATGTCTTAAAACTGATCATTTGCATTTCAAATTCATTATTATGATAATGTTAATTGTTATTTTAATAATTTTATCTGCTTTTATTGTTTTCTTGTTCACTATTAAGTGAGATGTCAGTTCTAGGTATAATATTGGAACTTACGAACTTTTGGGGATTCTGAATATAATTTCTATTTTCATGTATTAGTTTTCAGGCTGGACTGACTTTCTTATAAACAATGCAGTAATATAGGGGCAAAAAAAATCTTTTAATCATGAACATCTGTGGCACAGGTGTTGCACAATTGTATAAAACAAACAGACACAACTTGTATACAACAGCTTCTGCATAATAGCTTTTTTTATAACTTCAGCTGCCCCAAACTGACCCTAAGTATGACAAAAAATTTGGTGTAATAATGTTATGTTGGTTGCCTTCATCGTATGCAATGTATTGAGATATCATCTTGTACGGTTGAGAGAAACTTACTCTAGATGAAGCGTATAGTGTTTTATTTTCTAAGAAAAGATAAAACACCTAGTGGATGAACCCTGTTACGGAGAATAACTTCTTATTCGACGGAGAACTCAAAGGAGAAGTTTTGGTGCTAATATAAAGACTATAATAAAATTTAAAATAAAGATAATATTTATAATTACAATTACTACAAAAAAGTGGGCAAGTCAAGACTAAATGTTTAATGTTATAGAAGAAAAATAAGGAAGTTACTCCTAATCATATAGATAAATAATTCGATCATTTTGATGAAACAGAATTGAAAAAACGGTCAGCGATGGTAAATTTCTAGTTGTCTCTGATCACAAACCTTATAATGATTGTGTTCTTGATTCAACCTGCAAGTTTTGTACATGTCTTAATATAGACTATTTCTCAACATATAAAATGGTGTTGAAAGGTACTGTGTTGACGGGTAATAATTCTTATTGTAAGATAATCGATGTTTAAACTATGAGAATGGAAATATTTTTTATTCATTTGAACACTTGGAGATGTGAGACATGTCAAAGTTCTGAAAAGAAATTTAATTTTCTTTAGTGCCTTTGATGCTAAAAGGTAGAAATACTTAAAACGGAAGTGAAATTTTGAAGGTAGACAAAGCCTCTCTTGTAATTATGAGAAAACAAAAGAAAACTACTAATATATGTCTTCCAAGACGCTATAGTGGTAGGCAATGCAGTAGTTGCTTCTTTTATGTCAAATGATGAGGAAATCAGGCTTGGTCATATGCGTCTTAAGGATATGAGTGAAATGAGATGATTGAACTGGGCAGAAAAGGACTTCTTATTGACCAGACATTACTAATATAAACTTTTATGTATTCTCATCTCTGTGTTTGAAAATTATAAGAGAGTTAAATTCAATATATGCATTCACGGTATTGAGGGAATGCTTGCTTATATACGTTATGATTTTTGGGGGTCATCCATAGTTCTGTCTAAAGATGATGTAAAAAATATGCTATTCTTTTTGAAGCCAAAGAACAAAGTCTTAACCACATTTAAGGAGGGTAAAATTATGATCAGGAAGCAGATTGTAAAATTAATTAAATGTCTACGCATTGATAATGCCTTGAAATTTTGTTTAGGAGAATTTAATACCTTTTCTGAATCAGAAAAAGTGCTAGAGATTTTACATTCTAACACACTCTGCAACAAAATGGTGTGTGCTCTCCAATGTCCGGCTACCTAAGTTATTTTGAGCTAAAGTTGCTTCTACAACTTGCTTCTTGGTGAATCAATCTCTTTCTAATGCTATTGCCAAGAGGACTCTATGGGAGATTTTGTCAAGTAAACTTATAAAGTACTCTAATTTAAGAATTTTTGGCTACCTTACATATTCACATATTAATAATAGTAAATTAGAGCTTAAATCTATGAACTTTGTGTTTCTTGATTATAAAATTAGAGTTAATGGCTACAAGTTATTGTGCGCAGAATCTACGAAAATGATCATTAGTGGAGATTTTATATTTGATGTGTTTGTCATGTTGCATAAAATATCTACTATAAGATCTAGTGAATGATCCGAATGAGATATTTAGCATACATATGAAGTTTCAAATTAAAACAGTTACATTCTTTGACATGACTTTGAAGTCCATTTTCGATAATCATGATATCTTGCTTTCCCATCACATTCTAACAACCATTGCCAAAGTTTATTGCCAAAAATAGAATAAGGAGAGAGATTAAGCCGGCTTGGAGGTATGATGATACTGATTTTGTTGCTTAAACTCCAAATGTGGTCGAGTATATTGAGTGTGGTGAAGAATCTTCTACATATAGAGAAGTAGTTAATTTAATTTACTCAAATAAGTGAATAGTCGCTATGCAGGTGGAGATGAAATCCCAATGCAAAAATAGTACTTCTGATTTAGTAAAATTGCTTCAAGACAAGAATATTATTCACTGTAAATATTTGTTTAAGAAAATTACATTAGAAGTTGAAGATGTCAAATATAAGATTTGGCTTGTTGCAATTGTATTCAATGTATTTCTTTAGCGGTTAAACATAATTCAATTCAACTTTTACTTGGCATTATGAGTAGGCATTCCCTTGAGCTTGAGTAGCTAGATGTAAATAATAAGGTTGTGAAAAACAAACCGGATATCAACCGGAAGAAGGAAATTTATAAGATTCATTGATTCAACCAAAGTTCAATAGAAGGTTTAACTGGATGACATAATAAATATTTAAATTATTTTAATATAATTTAATAATAATATAATAATAAATCATTATCATTTATATTGATTTAAAAAGTAATATTTTAACTTTAGACAATAATTTTGAATATTTTGTATGATATTCTAAATAAAAAATTTAAAACATGATATTTTTTCTACTTTTTATTTAAATATTATGTTTTTGTTGTTCTGATTAAAATCAAAAGTTTAAATGGGATAATATTTAAAATGATCAGTTCTTTAGAGACTAGATCGGTTCACTGATTTGTTGATTCAACTCAGGTTCTAACCAATTCAATCCTCGTTCAATGCAAAAATGATTATATGCTTGGATCAAACCAACTGAATGACCGATTCACGGTTGAATCGGTATAATTTTTAAAACCATTGTAAATGATGTATTTTTGCATGGAGAGCTAGAAGAGAACATTTATATGCATTAACCCGAGAGCTTCATGGTTACATCAAAAGAATATGTTTGTTTGTTGATGAAATCGCTTTACAGCTTGTAATGGTAAGCGTATTAATATCGTTACTGCTTCATTCGTGAAGTTAGCAACCTTGGTGATATTGTTGTGTGCAGGATTAGGATAATCATGTGGATATGGTGATTAAAATACTCGCAATAGTTATGCTTGAACGTTACTTATACTCGGTATTCATTGCTGGTTCTTAGAGCTTTGTGGAAAAGGTGTAGAATTTTCTGTCAAAAATTTTTAAAAATTTTTTTTTTTTTTTTGAGAATTCTTGTGAAAGTGGAGATTGCTATATTTTTTAGCCAAATTTTGTGGGTTCCACTAGCCTCTTAAGAAAACTGATTGAAGCCTTAGTAGAAAACACCGAGCACACATATTAATGCTCCCTACCATTTGATTAATATTATAATGTACTTTATATTATAATCCGTGTATGCTTTCTTTATTGACCCCACTTAATTATTTTCTTTAAAAGGTATGTTGCATAAATCTATAAATACCTTCTTTTATTTGTACAGGAAACAACAAAGTTTTTGTTTTTGTTTTGTTTTTACCCATGATTTTTTCTATCTTGAGCACTTCACATATAATCTATATGCTCTTTCTTGTATTTCTTTTATTGTTCGTCTTATTGATTATATAAACACAAGACAACATGAAAAAAACAAAAAAAGGCTTGGGAATTATTAGGCTAACTTTATCACATAATGATTTTGGATTTGTGAGGCTGTCGGCATATAATTTTATGATCTAGTAGAACATATATGCTTCATAATGTTAGATGGGCAGCAAGTGCTGCATATAAAATTCCCTTTTTTTAAGCACCGGATATCTTCTTCTTGCTACAATTTTGATTGAATTTATTTTAGTATTCTGATTGAATTTCAATTATTTTAGGAAGCCCAACTTTATGATCTCAGCAGCGACATTTCTGGAATTTTGTGGTGGAATTTTTTTGCTCCTTTGATTGATGCTGGAGCTCATGAATAATCAGAAATATTTTCGTAGGTAAGAGTTACGTACGTCAGGTAGGTTATAAGGAGGGTATAAAAGATTATATCCGCATTATATCTCTTATAACCTACCTGTAACTTAAAAACATATGAAAACAGAAGCGCAAAACTTATTAGTTACAGGTAGGTTACAAGTAGGTTACATGGAGTTTACATGGGGTATAACGTAAATATAACCCTCAATACCCTCCCTGTAAACTACCAAACATACGCAGCTCTATGTACTTAAATATTTCTTCATGAATGATGCTTTGATGTGGAATAATATAAACGATATAAATGTTTTGGAGAATATCCTGTCACTGTATTTGTCACATAGATGTGACTTTGAAAGCAACCTATCAGATGGCTTGGATTCGCAACTTTTGAAACGGCTCTTGCTGCATGATTCAATTTGGGACGTTTACATATATACCACCCAATTCTTATGTTTTTCACAAATCGGCCACCTAAACTTTTGTTTTTTTTTCTTTACATTTAGAGTATCCAAATCTTTCATATCTAAGATATCATTATTTTTTACTTTTGAAAATTAAAATTCATCTTTTTCATGCATAAATAAGATGTCATAGTTTGATATATATAAAAAAATTGAAGCTTAGATATTAGTTATGCGTGTAAAGACGTAAGAATTGAGTGGTATGTATGTAAAATCTTCCTTTCAATTTAAGTTTATAAACCTTGAGTCATTTTGATCTGATGCTGCTTGGTCGGGAAAAAATTTGCGTACATAAGACGTACGCAAAGCTGCGTACGTCTGTAACCTTCAAACAGGTTTTAGGGAGGATTTCAGGAGGTTATAACCGCGTTATACCCGTGTAACCTCCCTGTAACCTACCTATATATTAAAACAGAAGCGCGGAACTTACTCGAAGTTACAGGGAGGTTACATGGGGTATAATGCGGTTATAACCTCCTAAAATTCTCCCTATAACCTGTTTGAAGGTTACAGACGTACGCAGCTCTGCGTACGCCTTATGTACGCAATTTTTTTCTGCTTGGTCGACAGAAGTGCAGGAATGTACGACAATAAAAAGGTTCAATGTAGTTTTAGTAGTTTTTTTTGTTTTATTATTTTTTTAATTGCATTTTTATAGTATAACCTATGCTCTTTTCTATAGGAAATTGACCCAAATAACTTAAAATTGTTGATCAAAATTGTATACACAAAATACTCCGACATTAATCTTGAAGCAAATAGACGGCTAAAAAAAAAAGGGGTGATCGATCGCGTCTATTAACAACCAAGAAATCAGATGATGAAGGAAATATGGGACAAACAACCGTAAAGGTCTACCGAAGAATTTTTGTCCCTTAGAACGAAGATCGGCGAAGTAAAAGCATGACAAATGATCAACTATCTTCTCACCGCCGTTTTACATTCAAATATTTTTGTAATTGCTGAAATGCCTCCCTTTAAAAAGCTAATAATGAGGGAGCAAAGCAATAATTTTGTAAGATCGGGATTATTTCCTATAAATAGGGGGTTAATATTATGAATAAAGGTAACACATAATCTACCGTTCTCTACTACTCTCTTTCCAGTGAGATTTTTTATACCTTGTTTCCCGGATATTTTTGGATTCAACAAAAATAAAACTGCATAATGATCAATGTTGCATGTATCATAGCAAGGCTAGTCATATGGAGCGTGAGAATCACTTTATTATTGGAATGAAAATTTTTTGCGATCACCCATTACATCTTATCTAGGGGTGTAAGTGAGTCAAGCCGACTTGCAAGCCAGCTCGAGCTCAACTCTATAAGCGGCTCGTGAACTGAGCTTGATGAGCTAGCCTCGATTAGACTCGTTAGCTCATGAGTCTGCTCTTTTAAAAAAATATTAATATAAATATATTCAAAATATATATTAAATTTGAAGATTTTATCTTTAAAAGTATTTAAAATATTAAAAGAATATTATTATTTCTCTCATAATTGTTCATTTTATAATATTACCTTAAATTCTCTTTTATATTAAACAAGTTGGCTTGTGCGCCGGCTCGAACTCGTAACCTTAAGCTCAAGCTTAAACTTGAACTCGATAAAGTTAATCAAGCTCAAACTGAAGCCGAGGATGACTTTAGCATGACTCGACTCATTTACATTGTTGGACCAATCACTTAAGCATATGCTTTAATACAAATATATTTTTTCGAGTCGTCCGTCCCTAGAATCTTGTTGTCCCATAAAAACGCAAAACTTATCTCTTCAATGCCTTCTCTAAACCATTTGATCCTCTGAGCCTTCTAAGCAATTTTCTTCGGCTACATTGAACAAGTCCCTCTCATTCTTTGAGTCTCTCCTTTCATGATCTTGACACAAGTGGTCCCGATCATCGACTTCTGCAAGTTAGCATTATGAGTAAGTTAGCACCCCAATAATTTACTTCAGACGTGGAGCTTTCACAAGATATTCTTTGTGAACCAAATAGGATCTACATATTAGTAAATGAGCAAGACAAACTTCCTTAGACAAGAAACTTGAAAGCCCCCAAAGAAAGAACAAGAATTATGCCTTTCATATACCAAATATCATTAATCCATTAACACATTTCTAAGAAATCAAAGAAATAGAGGGCTACATAAGTTGGGCACAAAATCCATTCTTTCCATCTTCCTCCAACTTGGGTGAAATTGGAACTTTACATCCAACATCACCACAAAAAAACACAGAAAAGATGTATGAACCCGCTGAGATTACTCGTGACTATGAAGAATATCATAGTAAATAAACTTTTACTTTTGACCAATATGAGCTTGCTCGGCTTAGGAGAAAATATTGCATACTTCTTAAGTATGTAATAATAATGATGATTGAAGTGACCACATCATCATAATTACACTTATATGTGACCTATATGTGACGTGATCACTCTATCCACCATTTTAAATTCATTCTTAATAGGAATGCAATATTCTCTAGGCTTAGAGATCTACTGAGCAAAAGCCCAAAAGCAGGATCATCCTTTTCAGATATCGGGAGAAAATAATGTTGGGCCTTAAATATTCAAATGGATGTCATAGGCTTTTATGAGAAGGCCCAAGCAAAAACTGTTAAGATTATAGAAATAATTTTTAGCTTTTTTGGAGGAATTACAGATATACCCCTAAATTCTTATGATGGAATATATATGTAAATGCCCTTTTTCTTTAATTTATAAAACTCACTCCACCAAAGGAAGGTATTTATTATTATTTTTATTATTATTATTTTTTTTGGGATAAGAGTAATTTCTAACTAAGAAAAAATAAAATAAAAAAAAACAAATAAAATAAAGCTTGTCTTCTACTTGGGCAATTTCCATAAGTGGAAAACAAATAATGGCTGGTTGCATGCACTAATCTTACAGCAAATACATGGTTTTCGATTAATCTGCTAAAGCATTTTTGTGGCATGAGCCCCGCCAAATTGGCATGCTTTATGGCACGTGGCGGGTTCCACCACCAGCCTGAGCTTTCACGTGGGAACAGCGTGGAGTTACTACATGCGATCAGAAGCGCCAGGCTGTCGTGCACGTCTCCAGCTCTGTGGGCCCCACTAGCACTGTTTGCCCAATCGAATCATAATATTTGCTTTTTTTTTTCATAGTTTTTTTTAATGTTAAATATAAATATATGTAAATATTAAATTTTTAGTATTCGATGAATAAAATAGTGTTGGTGCGTCAGTGATGATAAATTGAGTATTTAGTGTGTTGGTATTGTATGAGACTTCAACACACGCTTGTATAAGCAGGAAGAGATATCTCATGTTTTTATGCGAAAAATCCCGATAAAAGGAAAAACCCACTGGGCCAATACAGTTGGAATAATTCACTGTGTAATTGTTAATACATATGTCTACTCTTCTATTGAATTATAGAAGATAGAGTTACATAGTTGTATAATAGTAATTTATCAATAATAGTCTAACTTGGTCGTTATGAATGTAGTTATCCGCGAAATCGGGAATGTTAGTCGTAATCGATTTTTATGGAGGCAGTAGTCCACCGTGAATATTGTAGATGATGGCTTTAGAAACATTAGTTAGTCATAGAGGTTATAGTAAGAAACTGTAATAACATTCATAGGTCGTCGAGGATGGAGTTGGTTTTGTGTGAGCTGTAAGTTGAGTACGCCGCAACAGCGAGATGTAGTAATGTCCATAGGACACAGAGATTGGAGTTTGAAGCTGCTTGAACTATGATAACATTTATAAGTCACAGAGGTTGAAGTTGAGAGTTGTATGGATTGTGATAATGTTTATAGATCAGCGATGATGAAGTTAGGAATTGTATGAGCATTTAAAGGTCATAGAGAGAGATCAGAGCTTGGAGTAGAATAAGTTGAACCCCAACATTATACATCGAAGGTCAAGTGAACGTTGCTCGCTTCTACAACCGTCGAACACTATCGACCATCACTCGCCGGCCACCGTCAACTTTTGTTGGTCGCCACCTGCTCCTTACGACAAAATCCCTTGTGAAGTCCCAATCTATATTGCAAAACAAGGAATCACTCAATAAAGCAGTAAATCATCCAGTACTCCTTGAAATGACACATAGCTAATACGATGCAACGATGCACACCTGTATGTGGTGCAAGGACACACATTAAATATGGTGCGACAATGCACCATAAATACGGTGCAACGTGTCCTGCATACGATGCAGCTGACGCTCCTGAAGAAACTATCTACGACCCACATGACCGCCAACTACCATGACTTTCAATCATGACCTCTAAGACAAGCTAGTACTACAGACATTGTCTACAACATTCACGATAGACGTTTACCTCCATAGCAATCCATACAACACTTGCAGTTTGCTATTGTCAAGAATTATATTCATCATAGATAGATTACAACTATTATTGATGAACTAATATCATATAACTTTGTAACTCAATCTTCCCCGGTTCAAGAAAATATTGAACCTATGTACTCACAATTACAAAGTGAATTATTTCAACTTGTAAGTCCCAGTGGTTTTTCTCTTTTCAGGATTTTCCACATGGACACGTACCAATTATATAAATAAATGTTAAATTGCTAGTATTAGATGTATAAAAAATAAAAATTGAGTGGAATGCATCCAAATCTTCAAACTTTAAAAATATGTAATTTAAAAATGATGAAATATAATTAAAAGACAAATAATTAGCTGGCCCATTCCTTTGACTCACGTTTTAAGTTCAGCTGCATCTGCCACTTCATCTTTTTTTCAATTAAACAAAAAAAAAATTCTGGACAATTTATAGAAAGTAACCATTTAATTAATCAGATTAGCATCAGAAACCGGAATTAGGAATCGGATTAGGGGCAAAAACACATCTAACAGCTGCGTTTATCATGCGTTTCTCTCCTCCTATGGATAAATTTGTATATGTAATATCTTAATCTTTAAATTTCACTAATCCAATTGCTAAACCTAATTCGATTAATTAAATGCTTCATTTTTATAAATTGTCCGTACATAACTTCATATCACCATGTTGTGAAAAATGGCGGCAATAAAATGAAAAATTGGATCAAGAAAAGTTCGCAAATAGAAAACACAGCGGTAACACGCAGATTTACGTGGTTCGGTAAATTGCCTACGTCGACGGAGCTGCAGAATATTTTATTACTTCGAGGGGTAACACTGATCGATCACCTCGACGATTACGAGAAATCACTTTTTCTCTCTATCTCTTTCTCTCTCCTCTCCTCCTCTCCTCTCTTTCTACCCGAGAGCTTCAAGCCGAAGAACACCAGAAAAAAAACCTGAGAAGTTACCAATGCCGAAGAGAAAACCTGGGAAATCAAATCTTGAGAGAGATTACAACGGGAGCAAACAGACTTATTTTTTAATTTCATCATGTCATTAGACCCATTAAGAAATTAATCAAATAGTTAATGAAACTCATTAATTTTTTTTTCTCATCTGAAACAAATAATAAAATGAATTAAGAATAATTAATTTAACAATTAATTTTGAGTATCAAATCTAATTTACTGTCAAACATGAAAAAATGTTAATTTGAGCAGCGGACCGGTTTCCATATTCGCAACACACCCAACCTTTTCATCTATTTATATATGTAATATCTAAATTTTGACATTTATACGCAACAATCGTGTCATAAATTTATACATTAAACATCTTATTTTACTTTCAAAAAATTGATATTCTTAATATGATGTTAAGGATTTGAGTGCTATTGATGTATAAATAATTGAGAATTTTACATGCAATTCATGTGCATTTACCTAACACCTAAAGTTTGCTATTTACACACATCGAACTTATGAAAAAAAAAATTATTTCACTTATAAAAACTTTATGTAATACATTTTATAAAATTATTGTTATTTTGTTAGCTAATAGACTTTAACTTATTTTGCCTAAGATTTTCCATCCTGCACAACCCGTTTTATTAGCGATCGTGATATTGTTGATAACATCATATTAGCAAACAAATCTCTTTATGGTTTCAATTTTTATAGTAGCATGAAAAAATTTTGTGCCAAGATTGATAGTCGCACAACTTTTGACAAAGTTAATAGAGACTTTTTGCATCTTAGATTACATCAGATTGGTTTTCCTATTAAATTCATTAATTGGATTGTTGCTTGTACTTTGGATGTTCACTTTTTTGTTATTGTTAATAATGATTTAAAAGGTTATTTTTCTTCTTCTGTTGGTCTTAGGCATAGGTTGTCATTTATCTTCTTATCTTTTTGTTATTGTTAGGGACTCCCTTTCTCTTTTGATAGATAATCAATTTGCTAGAAATGATTATAATAATTATTTGATTTATGTTGTTGATATTTTTTATTTTTGGTAAAGACGGTTATAATCATGTCAGTTTTATTATCAATGCTCTTAATAATTTCTTCAAAGCTTCTAATCTTCATATAAACTATTCTAAATCTGCCATTATTTTTTTCAAAAGAGTAGATGATAATCTTCAAAATATTCTTAATAATTTATCTGGTTTTTCTATTAAACATTTACCTTGTGGTTAACTTGGTGTCACTATTAAACCTTCAAAGTTGGTTATTTCTAATTGTCATAAATTGATTGATAGATTTGATTATTGGCTTGCTGGTTGGAAAATAAAATTATTATTGGCTGCTGGCAGATTTCAACTTATAAAATTTATGATTTGGAGCTATCTTTTTTATTGGCTTCGTTTTTCCTTATTACCAAAAGGTCTGAGGAAGAAGATCTCCTTTTTTAATTTTAAATTTTTTTCTTAACATTGATGAAAATAAGAAACTTCATACAATTTTTTGAAATGAAATCAATATGCCTATTCAAAATGGTGGTTTAGGACTCCCTACTCTTGATTTTATACATATAATGCGCAAAATAAAAATCATATGAAAATGTTATAATTTTCAGTCTTATTTGAGTAATTGGTTTTTTAATCATTATTGTGTTTTATGTCAGAAGGCTACTTCTATGTCTTCTTTGTTTTAAAAAGAGCTTATTATAATTGCTACTAAATTCAGGTATGCTTTAAGTTTTCATGTTACTAATAATTGCAACATGCCTTTTTATTTTGGCCCTTGGCTAGAAGGTGTTTCTCTCTTGGAGAAATTTGGTGATTCGGTCTTTAATTGGTTTAAATTTTACTCTAAATTATAAGCTTAAAGATATTATTTAAAATAATAGCTGGAGTCTACCTCCTAATAATCAAGCTCTTATTTTTTGTATGGACGTTATTATTAGGACTCTTATTGTGAATGGTCTTACTAGTGCTTTGAATAAGGGTAATATTTTTTTCTCATAAAAATATTTATTTATCTTTTTATGTCTCTTATCCTCAGGTTAATCGATATAAGCTTGTTATGTTTAAAGGTTTTTCTTTAAAATATGTGATTCATATTTGGTAAGTTATTATTAAGGGCCGTAAAACTTATAATGTTTTATATTCAAGAGGTATGAATATCAATCTTACTTTGGTTTTATGCTTAAATGATTTTGAATCCCATGATCACCTTTTTTTAAATGTTCTTATTGTCATATACTTCTTAAAAATTGTGTTCTTAATGACAATTCTTTTAATACCCCAAGTAATATTTTTCGAACTGTTTATGAAGCTGATAGTTTATCTTGTAAAATTTCCAAAAAATTTCATCTTTTAGCTTTATAAGTGGTTGCTCATGTTATTTGGTATGAGAGGAATAATGGAATTTTTAAGAATAATCACTCATCTATTGACTCTAATATCCGTCACATTCATTGCTTAATTTCTTATATCAGTGGGAAATAAAAATTCAGGAATTCTATTTTCTTATTTTCTTCGAGTTTTTTTTTTTTTTTTTGTAACTTCTATTTCTTTCAATTTTTTGTTGCATAGTTTTTCTCTAAATAGGATTTTGTTTTCACCACAAGCATTATCCTTTCTTCTTCTGTCTGATCTTAGCATTATGTTGTGTTTGGTATTAGGTTTTGATCTTATCTTCTTGCCTGATTGATTCTATTTTTTTCTTTTTGGTTGCTTAGCTTTTCTCTTGTTTCTGTTTTCTTTTGCTTAGGTTTGTGTTGTGTTCTTTTATTGTTTTGCAATTTTAGTGCATGCATTTTGTCTTTTCGTTCTCGTGTGATCTTAGTTCCGAGCGCTGTGATTAGAATATGGTTTTGTTTTCTTCGTTTATTTTGTTCTTTCTTGTATTGTCTGATCTTAGCTTTATGT
>NEWO01000016.1:1876169-1890609 GCA_003013225.1 Phalaenopsis aphrodite
TTATTTATAGTTAATTTATAGTCAATTAATATATAAATAATAAATATCTTTTAGTAATATTTATGTGAATCGTTAAACTAGTTATAAATAATTTATTCATAAATTAAATTATATATACATTGTATATATATGTATATATATAGTTGTTACAAAAAGAGGGAAAACATTATTTTAACTATATATATATATATATATATATATCCAACGAGGTCGATGAATAAATAGGTCAGAGCTTATGTCAATACTATTAGAGCTATGTCATAAGTAATCTTCTCTTTAAAGGACTTGGTTAGAATGTCTTCTATAATAATTGTACCACCTTGATCTTCTGCTAATAGTTAAAGTATGGTGTAGATGTTCTCAATTGGAGGTAGGTGCCAAACAAAAAGGAGTGTCAAACTCTATTTGGGAGGATAGGGCTATCCATTTACATATCTCAACAAGGTTGAAAGCACTTAAATTTGACAAATCATCAAGTTTGTTGATAAGTAATGGTTGGAGGTTCTCACATATGGTGTTAAATTATTATATACTTAAAATAATCTTGAGTAAATTAAGTATAGTTGAAGTCATCATCTATAACATGATCATTTTTATGTATGCATATCTAAATAATGTTGTGCTTTTCACTTGGAATGTTTCCCTATAAAGACACATTGATGCCTAAGTTTTTAGGTAATTTTAAAGGTAAGAGAAAACTTCGAAACAATTAATAAATTCTTTTTTAGTATTTAAAGATATAGTTTATAATGTATTTAATTTTCCCAATGAGGGTATTTGTATGCATTAGAGTGAATGACATTTTGGACATTTAGATGCTTTAGGCCAATATTTTAAGAGCCTCAAAGCTTTACCAACCATTCAACAAATTTGATATTCATCTTTCTGAAAAGAAATCTACAAGATTAAAAATTCTCATCATGAGGAAGACTAGCAAGATAAAATGTGGTACTGATTTGAATGCTTCAAAGATTATCAATGCATAAAGGATCATTAGTCCACCTCTAATAGCCATTTCATGTGCCACACTCCAATCTATCACCTTTAATACACTAAAAAAATTATGTTAGTAGAAGAAAGTAACCAATTATATTGATAGAAGAGAGTATAATAACACAAGTCATATATCAAGCTTTTATTGAATTCCTTCAGTTTGCTAACAAAATTATCTATGGTTATGGATTAAAAAAATATTAGGAAGTAATCCTGAGATTTATAATATGAAAAATTGCATCAACATAAGGATATCATTTTAAACATAAAATCATGCATATAATACCCAGTTAGATTATCCAGTGAATGCTTTTTAATTACGTTATGCTCAATCTACTCAACTTTAATTTATCTACTCAATAAATGATTGAATTGTCTCAGACACCCAATTTTATTAATCAACTTGATCAAATTAAGGCATAAGAACTTAACCTAAGCTATAATCTTTTCAATGAAGCATATAACATATCATTATTCAAATAAATCAATCGATGATCTAGACTACAAAGCTTATTTTTTTTATCTTTCTCTACGGTTAACAAACTATGAACAAAAAAATCCAACAATAGCTCCCATGAATTACAACCAAACCATTAAATATTGAACTCATCGTAGTTTATATCAAACCACTCTTCTATTGTATTCCAAAACAACTAATGAAGAACCAATTCTTAACCAATTATAGTATATGATGAAGAATCATTTTTTTTGTCATATGTCATCTTTGTCATAATAGAATAATGGCATGACAAATTAGGTTATATGTATAGTATATTACCCATATTGATTATTTTTATCACTATTAATTCCTTTTATGGGATTTTATAGAGAATGACTCCTAAAATATTACTTTTCACTAGAAGTAGCCAGCTGGAAAAAAATCAATTGAATAAAATATAAAATTGATTATATGATAATTTCATTTACTATTTCTCTTCACACCCTTCATTTTTCTACTTTTCTTCATCATTCCTAACCATAAAAATATCTTCACTTGTCGAATTTATAACACATTTCCTCAGACAATAATCTCGATGTTAGCATGCAATTACTTCTATTTTCATGCATATTTATATTGATGCATCTATAAGGGTATGAAATTTACTACATGATGTCATATCAATAGGACTAGAAATTCATCGTAAAAAATGAAACTTGAATCTTTTTTTTAAAATTAATATTAAATTTAGTCCCATAATTAATAATTGAAATATACAATTATGTAAAATTAACAAGTGGTTAACCTTCTTTCATTATCTTAAGCATGCATTTGATAACGCATTCAATCACATGCATCATCAAGCTAAAAATTCAATACCCCATATGTTCCCATGCTAGTTAGAAAGATACAACAGAACCCTCAATTAGAAATGAATAATTCTCATAATCGTGGCTCATATGACTCAGTCAGACTCTCTAACCATGCTTATGTACGAGTCTCCTGCCTCTATAACCTTTTTACAACATTCAACATAAATGTTTGATTCTCTTACATATTAACCCTTAGTTCCTCACTTTGCATTATAGATTAAATATGTTCAAATCAAAGCAATCTAGAGTTCTTATATTCCTTTTCATATAAAACAAACCTCATGCCTCAAAAGGGCATGAAAAAAAAGGAAAAGAGGACAAGGACAGCAATAGCCGTCACATGTGGCTCACGTGGGAATGCTCATCTATATTATTGTTTATATGCTGCTTAAATCACTTGCTATTGCTACTATATTCCAAAGCTGGTCGGTAGGGTCATAAGTGAAAAGCTACATTATTTGAAGGAACCATACAATTATTCCATGAATTGCACTCCAAAGTTTAATTATTGCATTTCTATGAAGGATTTATGCCTTCCATATACAGTTGAAAAGTAGAAAAAGCATAAATATCAACAGCAAATGGACTAATATGAATTATTAGATTATAGGCATTTTAATTTTATAGTTTAGGAACAATGTTGTTAATTGTAGTTGTTGATTATTGAGTTTTCTCTCCAAATTTTTAATTTTTATATATTTATGATACAAAAATGAAATTTTAATGGATTTGTAATATCTTAAAGTTGATGCTTTGGCTTGTACATTCTCCCTCAAGATATGGATTTGTAATATCTTAAAATTAATCATTTAGAATTTGTGAGTTTCAAATCATGTGTTGTTTTGGCTTGTAAATTATCCCTCAAGATATGGAGCAAATATTTGGTGCATAACACCCTGAGAAAATATTACATCAGGACTCCAAACGCAGTTTGCATTCGGAGTCCAATGGTGGGGCACCACGTGGGCCCACTTAACACGTGGTGCCCTACCATTGGACTCTGAATGTATTAGGAGTCATGATGTAAAGGGACAACAAATCACAAAAAAAGATTTTAGATATATGGAGAGAGAGAGAGAGAAAGAGAGAGAGAGAGAGAGAGAGAGAGAGAGAAAGAGCATGCATATCGACATGTGTGCATGTGATTGGTTGTCCATAAGTGCGTTATACACACCTAAGTGTTTTCTCTAAGAGAAGTCATGAGAGAGAGAGAGAGAGCATGCATATCGACATGTGTGCATGTGATTGGTTGTCCATAAGTGTGTTATACATAGTGTTTTCTCTGAGAGAAGTCATGATTGTTCGCAATCACCACTAGCCTATTACCACCTCTTATCACATGTCTATCAATTCATCACATCTCTCATTTGCATTTCAATAAATTTAAAATATATTCTAGTTAATATTAAAATAATTAATGCATTTTAATTTGCTTTCAACCATACAACTCATACATGTGTAGGGGTGTAAACAAGCGGAACATGAGCGAGCCCAACTGCTCGGCTCGTTTTTATTTCAAGCTCAGAAAGTGTGTTTTTGTTATGCTCGTTTGCTTACACGAACAAAGAGTCGATTTGACAACCCTAATCATGTAGTTATAAGATATTAAGGATTGAGACAAGATTTATTTAATAATTTTTATTCTATTTTCTTAATTAATATTTTTAATTGATTAAAACTCATTGTAGTCTTGTAGTCAATTAATTTTTTTAGAATTACTACTCATCATATATATATATATATATATATATATATATATATATGGTGAGAATTACTACTCTTATTGTTGTCAACTTCCTTAAAGCCTCTAATGCGCTAGGAGGTAATATTTCTCAGCAGTGCAATGTTCATAGACCAACCTTAATTAAGTGGTCTCCTCCTTTCCCTGGGTGGATTAAGGGTAATATTAATGGTAGTTTTAATGGTGAGAAGTCTGAAATTGGAGGTTTATTTCGGGATGCTAGTGGTCACTGTCTGGTTTTCTTTGCTTCACCTTGCTTTGCATCTTCTCCTTTGGAAGCCGAAACGAGGGCTGTTTTAGGTGCTCTACATACTGTCATTTCCTTTGGCTTCCCTAATCTCATTATTGAAACTGATTCTCAAGTTCTTTTTCACACTTTAACGGGCAAGGTAAAGCCTCTTTGGAATATGATGATTTTGATTAATCAAATAGGTTGTATGGTGGCTAGCTCTAATATCTCTATTCAGTATAATTTTGTTAATCGGGAAGGAAATAAGCCTGCAGATTAGCTGGCTAAACATGGGTACAATGGCATTTATATTTGGCAAACCCCTCCTCCCCCCCTCTCAAATTTGATTCATGGTGATATTATTGATGTCCCCTATTTACGTGCTTGAGGTTGTTGTGCTGCAGGGTTTTGATGACTTGTTTTATCCCATTCTCAGTTGGATCTTGCCTTTTGTTGGGTGGTGTACATCAAACACTTATATATGTTTTGTTTGGAGGCAAGAGAAGAGGACTGTTACCTTGTCACAATTTTGCGCTTAGATTGGAAGATTGTGCAGTTGCAAGATAATTGGACTTACGGATTGCATAGTTCCGTTTTGCGCTTTCCCTACAAGTTCATTCTTGGAATACTACTTTTGTTTGACATATCTTTTTGGGTTACATGTAATTTTGGAAGTGATAAGTTGTTTTATGTCCTTTTTGTATGGTGTTGTATGTGGACGGAGGAACCCTTAAGTTTCAATGTATCTTTTTTTTTAGTAGGGATCCTCCTTCCCTCCTAAAATTGTACTATCTCTATTATCATTAACGCGTAAGGAGCCACGAGTTGCTCTTTCAATCAAAAGATATATATATATATATATATATATATATATANTAAGGGCCTGTGGCTGTTTGCTTTGGCTTTTTGAACCAAGGTTCAACCTAAATGCATTTTCAATGAGTTCGGCTCGTCCACTTCGGGGACTCCCGTCCGGAACTATGTTTTGCAATGCTATTGTAGCCCGAACATGGACACCAGGTTGCATCCCATAGTCTGCAAAATTATTTCACATATCAACTCCTTTGGCAAACATTCACGCATCTACTTCTAAGGCTTTGTTTGGGGCAGCGGTGCGGTGGTGGCACGGTGTCACACCACCGTTTTTTCTGTTTAGCAAAACTATATTTTATTTGTATTCTCAAAAAGTTGCAGCTTAAAGCTGCGTTTTTCACCAGACTTGACTACCTGCGGTGGCTGCTAAAGAGCGACAATCTCTTTTTTTAAAAGTACATTTTTTTTGTGATAATTATAATTTTTTGAAAATTTATTTCTTTCTCAACACTTTCACAGCTATTTCTTTAAATTGCTGCAAATGCCTTAAAACAAAGCCTAAATATCTGCTAATCCACTTTAGTGAAGATGAGAATAACACATTTACAACCCCAAAAAAATTGTAATATTAGCTATAATTTTTTAGTTAATATTAATATAAAAAGTTAGATAAAAGTTAAAATGATATTAATTAATTATTATGCGTCGATGATCCAATAGCTCTCTAACAGCTTGGTTGCATGTTCAGTGTCTCGATATGGATGTGCATAGATCTGCGAGTCTTATAAAAATATAATATGGTAAGTTTAAGTGGTCTTAAAATATTAATCTTTCAGAAGAGTCATAAATCTATTTTTAAGATCAAATTCATTGAATTAGAGCGTGTAGACCTGCCATCATTTGTTTAAACCATCCATTATTGTGGTCGTCGTTCTCTTCATCTTCACATACCATCGAGAAAACCAAAATAGATTCAAGTGATGTTTAGTGTGATCATTAAAAGTTCATGTTTGGTCTTTTAAAATAAAATTTGGTATGCCATCAATAAATTTCCATCACTGATCGAGGTGTGGTGCGAATCTCAGAGTAAATTTTTGAAGAAGAAATGCTTAAATTCATACTATAAATCATTAAGAACTATAATTTTAGCAAACTTATAATCTAACCCGTTCGAAGAGATAAAATCAATATCACTAGTATAGACCGTATTTGCATCAAATCAAGCCAAGATTAAGTTGTTATACCATTTTTGAAATC
Organism: Phalaenopsis aphrodite; assembly: GCA_003013225.1. Classification (NCBI taxonomy): domain Eukaryota; kingdom Viridiplantae; phylum Streptophyta; class Magnoliopsida; order Asparagales; family Orchidaceae; genus Phalaenopsis; species Phalaenopsis aphrodite. Next base: position 1,882,514 of record NEWO01000016.1, read on the forward strand.
TTGTGGTGCCAAATTCAGAGGTCAAATGGATTCCAAATTTGAAATTCTTAATGTCAAATTAAGTGTCTCATTGAAAAGAATCCAACAAGCACAATATCACTCAATTCTGACACCATTATGACATACAAGTGTATGCAAAATGTCATTCGATTAAAAAGATCTCTCTGAGTTGTTCAATGGAGTAGATTAGATATTTTTTCTTATTTGTCAAAAGGCCTATCTCATACTTTATAAATAGCACTTTACACCCTATTGATGAAGAACTTGTGCCTTGAACTATTGGAAGAGCTAAATTTTAGTGTTGTCCTGCACCGAAGACTAGGCGAATGCTCCCCCCTCTAGCAATCGTAGACAACCCCTACTGATCTCTGTTGACCACCATTGACATCCCCCTACTTGGTGCAATGAAGCCCCTTATGGAGTCATGACAGACGTTGCAGAGTAATGAAGTACTGCACGAAGTAACGCAGTGCCCTATGAAGAAATGCACTACAAAGATAGTGTAACGATGCAACTCAAATATGGTTTAACAATACACCTCAAATAAGATGTCATGATGTACCCCGCATATGGTGCAATGACGCATCCTGTAACGGTGTAACAACGCACCTCGTAACAACAACTTGCAACTGTTGTACTTAGGATATCATGACTTTCTTAAAACTTCTGAAGCTCTCTCTTTACGACCCACCACTACATATTACATGACTAACTACACCCTACATGATCCACAACCAATACAACTCCTAAATGTGGCTTCTGCAGCCTAAAAAAATTATCACAACTCATGCAACTCCCAAATATGCCTTTGTGGCCTACGAATGTGACCATAACGCATGTAGCTCCTAACTCAGGCCTCTACAGCCTACAAAATAATGGTTTGTTGGGATCATTGATGTCAATAATAGATGTTGTCAGCGGGGTTCACTCATTTCAAATTCATTTGATAAGACATATTCACTTATTGAGAAAAAAGGTAATAAATAATTTCCAATGGTCGTTAGATAGAGTCAAGCCTTGGAAGATATCTAGCAACCATGACATGATCGTGTTAGCAATAATTAGCTACTATCTCTAGAGAGTTGGATAATTTATGATTGAATTTTGCACCAGAGTCAGTAGTAATGGAGAAAAATGCTTAAGGACAACTAGCTAATCCTAGTGTGGTGAATGTAAAAAACTATGAATTGTATAACCAATTGGTTCAATAATCTATATTCTAAATCCTAAAACTAAGACCGGAAGAATCACCTAAACATTAACTAGAATAACAATAACCAAGTTGTAAGAACTCAGTTGTGGAGTAGCAACCAACCCAATTCACTATGTAATTGGAATAATCAGGGTAGTGGCAATGAAAGACCAACTTACCCACCAAGGTTCACTTCAAATACATAATTAAAAAAAAGGAAATTATTTTAGTAAGTTCTTATGTTGCAAACGACAAATCAATTACAAAGTCAAGTTACAACTAGCATAAATTTTTAAAATCAGTTAGGAAATTTAGCAAACTATTCGAGTAATGGACCCTAAGAGACTCTACTTTGTAATGCAAAAAGTGAATCCTAAGGACAAAGAAAATGAGCATGTGAAAGCCATTATTATAAAGGGTGAAAAAGAGTTGGAAGAAATGATTAGGAACAAGCCTAGTGTGGAAGAAGTTAACATTGAGCCCAAAAGAAGCAGAGTTTAGGGTTTGGTTTAGGTTTTAGGGTTTAGGGTTTAGTGGGGGAAGAGCAATGGGCTAATAGTCAACTAATAGAAGAGGGAAGAGGGGGGAATAAAGCAGAATTCATGAGGAGAAAGAAGCGGCAAAGCCCCTGAAATCAGAAAATAATGAGAAGAAGCGCTAGGGCTTTCCCAATAGAAAGAAGAAAAAAAATATGAAAAATACTCTAAAACTTGAGCGACACGCTCTATATCGCCCGATCTTCTCTCTCTACCCACTCTAGTTCATGAAAACCGAGATGCAATCGTCATTCTTGCATTTCGTCTCACATCCCAAAATGGTTTGGAAAAACATTTCTTCAAACAAAAATGATCCTCTCTGGCATGCAGTCAATTCTCGATGGACATATTAAAAAATCCTCATGGTCATCATCTTAATTTTTATTTTGATTTTAATTTAAATAAAATTTGTAATTACACCTTTGCTTTTCTAAACTCGTGGATGCATTATATATATATATATATATATATATATATATATATATATATATATATATATATGATTTTATTGACAATTTATGTAAATGCCCCCTTCATTTAATCCATACCCTCCAAGCTCTACAAATATTCATAATATTCAACCTAAACCTAACTCCATTGATAAAAATAGAGCAATTCATAGTCCTTAAAAGAATTTAAGATCTAGCTCACAAAATTTAGCACCACCCCTGTCGGTTGTTTTTTAAGCTTTCCACTTAATTAATAATCACCATTAAGTACTATTTCTTGTCTTCATTTTAATATGCCCAGGGCGGCAAAATAATTATATTTTTAATATTTAAAGCAAAATACGTGCCAGCATTCTAATAACAGCTGTTCGTTCCAAAAAAAAAAAAGATATTAAAAATCCACGTGGCATTTAGCCAAGCTCGAGTAAGCAGATGAGTCATCTACGGCACTCCATTTATTTAGTACTATACAGCGAAGCGTACATGTCCCGTTTGTCATTAATTTAATTAAATATTAATTTATGTATTAGTGGCTGCTAAATACTTCGTTAATTTCTTTAATCCCTGTCTCGGTAAAATTCCAGAACCGCAAAATCACAGCCCGGGACAAATCTCTCGCTCTCTGCCGTCCAATTCATAAACCGACCACCGCAGACAGTGACGTGGCATCATATCCTCAGTCAAAATTGTGGACCCCATATTTCGGAATATCCGCTGCGTGTAATGATGCAGCGTGCAGGGTATGCTCGTTGCCACGTGGCGGCGAGTAAATATTCTCCTTCCAATAGTCTTAGCTGTATCAATGATCTGAGATGCGGAACTGAAGCCGGTCGGTACCGTCATTGAATTTATAACATTTTTTTTATTTTATTTATTTTATTATTTATAATTTATATAAAATTTAAATAAATAAATAATATTTAAATTTCAAATCTCAAATATTATTTAAACCAAATTTGAGCCTAAGAATTCCGGTTTTTTTGGGCAGCTGAGCTTAATGGATAATTTATTGATAAATTGATTAAAAATAATCTGTTAATAAGCTAAGTGCGGCGGCTATTAAAAATATTTATTTTTTAAAAAAAGTCATATTTTATTAGAAAACTATCACCACATTTAGATAGGTGTAGTATGAAAATGTTGTTTTCAGCTTTCTGAAAATGCATAAGTTATCAAAACACAATTTACACAAAAAAAGACAGATGAGTTTTCAAAAACACTACCACACCAAATGAATTAATTTCATGCGAGTTCTGGATAAATCCAGATCTATTTTCTTCTTTTATTTTTTGTCCATATTATTTAATGATATTATTAATCACATTAAATACAGCATGACCGGCTACTCCCGGTCACCCTCCTTCTTCCTCCCCGCCCTGCTGTATATAAACTCCGTAGTCCCTCACGGGCAGAAGCAGTGAAGCAAGGAAAAATTCTCGTGTAGCCGTTTGTGTGGAGAAGAATCATCAAAGATGCCGATCACTCGCATAGCTATCGGATCACGGGAGGAGGCGTATCACCCCGGAGCTCTCAAGGCCGCCCTTGCAGAGTTCATATCGACCATCATCTTCATCTTCGCCGGCCAAGGCTCCGGCATAGCCTACGGTTTGCTTCTCTCCCTTCCCTTCCATTCCCTTTCCTCTTTCCCTTTCAAATCCTTCGTCTAACCCTTCGCTTATCGCATAAATGAACAAACTTTTGTCTTCTAATAACTTTTCCTTTGTTTTCTACCAGTAAAAAACTAATTTTTTTTCTACTTTTTGACAGCAAAGCTGACCCCCGGCGGTGCGGCGTCGCCGGCAGGACTTCTCACGGCGTCAATAGCACACGCCTTCGCACTATTCGTAGCAGTTTCCACAGCGGCGAACATCTCCGGCGGGCACGTTAACCCTGCGGTGACATTCGGCCTCTTTCTCGGCGGCAACATTACTCTGTTCCGCGGTCTGCTCTACTGGGTGGCCCAACTCCTCGGCTCCATCGTCGCCTGTCTCCTCCTCCGCGTCTCCACCGGTTTTCTCTCCGTCGGCTCTTTCGGCCTAACGGATGTCAGCGAGTGGAACGCCCTCGTGCTCGAAATCATCTTAACTTTCGGTCTGGTTTACACGGTCTACGCGACGGCGGTGGATCCGAAAAGAGGAAGCATAGGAACGATAGCTCCGCTGGCTATCGGCTTTATAGTGGGTGCTAATATACTGATCGGAGGGGCGTTTGACGGCGCGTCGATGAACCCGGCCGTGACGTTCGGACCGGCGGTTGTGAGCTGGGCGTGGAAGCACCACTGGATTTACTGGGTTGGTCCGCTCATCGGCGGCGGGCTCGCTGGAATCGTCTACGAGCTGTTTTTTATTAACCGTAGCCACGAGCAGCTTCCGACCACCGATTACTGAGTTGTTTGGGATCTGAATGTTCTTCGTTCTGTGGTTGAATTCCTCTCTTATCTGTTCTTTTTTTCTGTTTTTTTTTTTTGAGTTGTATTTTCTCTGGATTATGGTCGGATGTGTCGCTGCTATCAAGTTGCATTTAAGGTCTCATTTTGTGTTGATGTTGAGTTAAATAAGTATGTGGAGGAGGAGGAGGGTAGGGTTTCTGTTTTTGAAAATAATCTGAAGTACTTAATTCATGGTAAATATGAAAATAATTTTTTGTTTTCTGTTAATAGGGAAAAAGAGACAATTTTTATTTATTTATAGAGCTAAAGTTTAAATTTTTATAAATTTTTTTAATGTTTCATGATGTCAAAAATATATAGGGATGAGGATGAAGTGATATGCTTTTTAAAAAAATTAATATTAAATATATAAATAATATATTTCATTGGAGTAAATTTACCATTAAAGGAAGGGCGTCGGTAAATTATTTTGGTGGCGGTTAGGTTAGGAGATGTCTTGACGTTGATTGCAGGCCCATCATTTGAGTGGGATGGGCGGTGCCAAAATGCATGCCTGCAGAATGATTCCTTGTAAATGGTGGATTAAGAGCTTGGAATAATCAGCACATCAAGAGTACACTTATTTTGCCTAAAAATTAAAATTTTAATTTGTATTTGGAGAGAATTATGCCCATATTTTATAGGGATGAATAATATTTGTTTCATTTTTATTATTTTCTTTTAAATAAGAGAATTATTATATTATTATATATTATAGTAATCCTTCTTTATATTGTAAGGTACTGAGATTATCCAAAAAATCTATTGAACTCGATTTATTGTTACTTGTTGTTCTTCATTTGTCTATCAACAGTCCATTCGCTCCACTCAGTCTTCCCTAATCAACCCTTTTCAATCTGCTCTTATCAATCAGCCTCTCTACTCTGTCTTCTCTAGTTCATCAAAAGTAATATGATCATATGAAGTGCACAAATAATAGATAAAAAATATGTATTTCTTATATATTATTATTTGAATGTAGAAGATCTTTTTTTTTCCTAAGGGAAAAACTTAGGGCCAACATAAGATACAATGAAAAATGGAGTTACAACTCAACAACTTAAATTACAACAATATACATACATACATACATATATATATATATACATACATACATACATATATATATATATACATACATATATATATATATATATATATATATATATATATCACTAATATGGGCTTAATAATCATTATACATCGGCAGAAATAGAGCTTGAAAATTTTAAATATCTATCTAAAACTAATAAAAATAGAAACTCATTACAACAAAACCAAAGAAAAGGAATGAGACAACTAAAACAAAAACACCAGCTTAATAAAATATAAAACAGAGAAAGAAATTAAACTTTCATTATAAAATTTTTAATATATTTAAATTTAAGAGATTAAATATATTCAAAATGTTGAATTTTAATAAACGGTTGGAGTTCATCAAAGTTCACACAAATCTAAAACCAGTGGAAAAATCGATCTTTCATCTAAACTAACCAGACAAACATAGGAATAATCATCTGCCAGAAAACCACCGCCAAAACAAAAATATAACCAAACAACATAATCAACAACAAATACGAACCATGAGGAAACAACCATAGAAAGTAGGGAGGAAGTCTCAAACAAACCAAAGCAGAAATCAAAACAGACAAAGAAAAAATTACTCGAAACTAACCACCAAAATAAGAACAACCATAAACTAAACAGAAAAAAAACAAAACATAACAAACAGTTTCTAAACCAAACAAAAATTAACGGAGTATAAAAAAAGATAGCTCTCGAAACAGATGGAGTAATTCAAAATATTCAAAAAGCTCAAACGTATAAAATAACAACCTAGTTTTAATGTAAAAGATTTAAGAAATTCAAAAAAAGGTTGAATTTTACAAAAGTTTGGAAATCAACAAAGCTCAAACCAATCTCAACAAATGAAAAAAAAACAACATGCTAACTGAACAAAAACAACCAACTAAAATCCGGCCACCAAAAAATAACCCTAGAAACAGAAAAAAGAATAATAAAAGCAAAAACGTCAATAATAACAAAATCAACAGTAATAGTCAGACCATAAAACAACCATAACAAGAAGGAATATATTTTAACAAGTAGAAACATAAACAAATCATACAGAGCAATAGCCTCCACAAAAAACAATCACCAAAAGAGGAACACTCAGAAAAGAACTAAACCCTAAACAAACACAACACCAAATAACGACAATCAAATAATAACATAATGAAACCAAAATCCTTAACATGAGGCAAAGAGGAAATAAAGAAAAATTTTAACTAGCTAAAATGGAAAAAGCCCATCAAATTAAAACCTAAAGAGTAAAATTCCATCCAAGTTTATGAATGAAATAAAATTTAAAAAATGGTTGAGTTTTATTTGAATGAAGTGAAAAACAACAAAGCTAAATCTATTCTTACTAAGTAGTATGAAAATAATAACATAAAAACTTGCAGACCAAGTGAAAGATAAAAAAATCATAAAGTCAGGAATATTTCTCTTGAATTTTTATTTTTTGCTTTTATAAACAATCATCCCATGAATATTTTGAATAATCAATTTCGAAAGAGTAAATTCAATCATAAAAATTATGGAGTTTCTCGTAAAACAAATTTAGTAAACAGTAATTTTCACAGCAAGATGATGAAACTTTTTTCTAAATTTTTCAATAAATATTATCATACTGATAAAATACTTGAAATATATTTGTGGGGTTCAATAAAGAAATCTCCATTATGAATACATTTATTAAGAATAAAATGAGAGAATGAATATTAAAAAAATTCATAATTTTCAATGTTATTAGAAAATAAAACACTTAAATTATTAAAATTAATTCCTCCTAAGATAAGAATATCATAAGTTTTGAAACCATTATGCATAATCTTGCAATAATGACAAATAAATTTAATAGAAAAGCCATTAAAGCAAATAAGTTTACATCAATCAAAATTAGGGAATTTTATTGAATCATTAGAAGAATAATAAACTTTTAACTCGCTGTTTATATCAAATAAGTTTGCAACACATTCACATCTTGCAATAATGAAAAATCTTGCTAATGAAAGTAATTGAATGAAGATTAGCTTTATCAAAAATCAAAATATTATCAGTATACATTAAATCGGAAACTTTCAAACTTGTCCTCATAAAATTTTATTTAATCATAAGAGATAAAATATTCATAATAATAAGTGCACATCCCTGCGTCAAACCAGAGGAAGAATAATGATAAACTTTTAACTCGCTATTTATAATGACTGAAAAATTAACATCATCAACGCAAGTATACATACATTTAATAATAAAAATGAGAGAAAAACCAAGTATTCCATCTTTTTAAATAATAAGTTTCTATTAACTTTATTGAAAGCCTTAAAAATATTCACCTTAGCACAAATTTGTCTAGAAGAATTGTTAGAATTAAAATCATAAAGAATTCATTGGGAAGAATGATGTTAAATATCAAGATATTTTATAAA
>NEWO01000016.1:1902711-1928924 GCA_003013225.1 Phalaenopsis aphrodite
ATATTAATCATCAAGTAGTTTAAGGGTTATCAATTTATAGTTATTGAGAGTATTATTTTTATTATTTTGGCTAGCGAACTCAAGTGATTTTTTTTTAATCATAACTTGTTCATTAAGTTTTGATGTTCTTTATTAACCTTTGATCTTGAGGTCATTAAATATCTCTTTTTAAAAAAAATTTGATTTGATTATAAATATGCAAGATTCAAAAATTATTTGAACCTTCAATTTCTAAACTTTAAGTGTTTGATCTGGGCTCATTTGAATTCATATTGAGCTATATTTAGTGTCACTAAAAATATACAATTCAAAATTTGCATTATGATTCATGCTTGAATGTATGATTTTTTTCTTAATGAAGCATCATTTACTCCTTGAAAAAAATATGTTTTTTTATGTTTGATTACATTGAAAAGTGAATTTATCAATATATAATATATTTTTTTCATATTTTTATATTATTTTCATATGTTTATGCTTTTGCTTTTCATCTTTGCACCAATCTCATAAGGATATGCATGTACATTTCAAATACTATAAAAAATGGAGCATGATTTTTAGTTTAATAGAGGTGTTAAAATGTAAGCATTAGTGATGCTAAACATCAATACTGGCTTTGAAGCAATTTGAATCATTTTATATAAGTTGCATTTAAGATAGAAATTGCATCTGTACAATAAATTTCAAGAGAAAAAAAGACTAACTTTTGGGAAGCTAGAACTAAAAATAGAAGCTTGAGAGTTTGAAGACTATAAAATACCTTAAGAAAATCCATGATGATGATGATGATATTGATGAGTGTATTGACATTAATGTAGAGCCAACCTCTTTTTCTAACCCTTAAGTGCACATTTCATGAATAAACTTGCAAAATATATATATATAATGAACGTTCCATAATAATTTATTTATTAAGTAAGAATGATGCACATTTTTTAGAGTTTACCACTAATTGGGACATACTAGGCACCAATATTTGTAATATTTATATGTTTTAAAAATTGTAAATTAATTAAAAACTCGTCTCTTTTAACGATTAATACTTTTGGGTATCAGTGATGGCAGGCCTTTATGGGTGTGTTGTTAATAACGACATTACTCTTCTCTAATAAACATGTAGGTTTGTCAAAAATACTCATTATTCGCAGATATGTTTGTCTCGTTAAATAGCTCGTGTTTGAATTATTCGATAAGTAAACAAGCGAACACGAGAAAAATTTTCAGGCTTGAATTATTAACAAGCCAAATGCGAATAACCATTTATTCAATCTTGTTCGGCTCATTTTAGCTCCATATATTTGTTTATATTATTTATATTTATATACATTAATATCTAAGGTTAAATCATAGCACCTCGTGTGGTCATGTGGTTTTGTCATCTATTACACAAAATTGGCGCAAATTCAAATCCAACACTCTACATTTAAGTTTTCTAATTAATTTAAATGAGTCAATTTCGAACCAAAAATGAATAATAATATATAAATTGAGCTGAACACAAACACACTAATCATGTGTAATGTCAAAGATGAGCCAATTTTCAACGAGTCGAATGTGAGCCAAGTATGAGCTCGCTCAAGCTCATCTCATTTACAACTCTATATACATCTCCAACCTGTTAGGTGTGAAGCCTTATTTGAAGTACTAGCATATGCTCCGGAGTTCAGGAAGTCGGGCGCTTAAGTTGGCGAACACAGTGCAGGGCATTGCTCAAGAGTTCAGAAAATCAAGCGCTTAAATGGGCGAACACAGTAGGGGTGCTTTAGCACCCTCCTGTAGGCGCTCAACGGAGAGGCGGGAGTATAAGCAACCCCTTTAGGAGTTTGGGCACCCATGCGCCCAAATTTGGGGTGTTGTTTGTGAAGCCCCCGCTTAAAAGCCCTAGCTGTTGGGTGTGAATCATTTCTTTTATGAGAGAAGAACGCTTTTGCGCCAAGTCCGGGTGCCTAAGTGCTTGATGCAGTTACTTTGTTTGTTTTTTTTTTGGTTTTAAGTCCAAAATTGAAGCTGCAAATGATATCTCTTCATTGTGCGATGATCTTGCAAGTTGAGTGTTCTTCGGCACAAATCCTGATGAATGTGAGAAGTGTCGAAGAGAAAAACTTCTGTGATTTCGATTGAATTTTCTCAAGTTAGATCGAAAAGAAGAGTGTGGAGGGAGTCCAATAGGTTTCCATATGTGTAGAGAAAAAATTGGTGGGAGTTATTCGTAAAAGTTTTTGAATTTTATAGTGAGTTTTTTTGGTGGTGTGGATCCATGGTTTTTCTTCTCATTCTCGGGTTTTTTCTTCGTAAAATTTTTGTGTGTTTTTCTAGTTGCTTAGATTGTGCTTCCATTTAGATTTTGTTTCGATTTTCTTGAATCTTGTGTGATCTTGTTATTTCGTGGTGTGGTTTAGTTTTTACTAACATATGGGGTCCTACTTCAGTTCAGTCTATTGTAGGTTCTTGCTATTCTATCACGTTTATTGATCATCACACAAGAAGGTGTAGTTTTCTTTCTTAAAGCAAAAAAAAAAAAACAGATGTATTTGAAGTCTTTAAGTCCTTAAGAAGTGGAAGGCTATGGAAGAAAATGAGAGGCTTGAAGCTGAAGTGTTTCAGATCAGACAAAGAGGGTGAGTGTATTGATCAGAAGTTCAAGAACTTCTGTGCTAAAAAGGGGGTCAGGCATTAGTTCACTACCTTAAGGACACCGCAACAAAATAGTATGGCTGAGCGCATGAATAGAACAATCACGGAGCGTGCTAGGAACATGAGACTACATGCTTGCTTACGAAAATAGTTTCAAGTTGAAACAGTAAACACTGCAGTTTATCTAATTAACTATAGTCCATTGGTACCTTTGGAGAAAGGCTTACCAGAAGAAGTCTAGAGTGAAAAAAAGGTAAATCTACCTCATTTAAGAGTATTTGGATGTTCTGCATATGTGCATGTTAGTGCAGGGTCCAAGAGCAAGCTTGACTCGAAATTTATCAAGTACACTTTCATTGGATATGGTTCAGATGAATTTGGGTACAAGTTCTGGGATTATCAAAATCTGAAATTCATCAGAAGTAGGGACACCACTTTCAATGAAATGGAGATGTACAAGGACAGAGTCAGAACTCATGACAACTCGTCAGCTACTTCTGAAGAATCTAGATATGTTGAGATAAATGACATTGGTGATCAGGAGGATGGAGAAAAAAGTATTGTTCAGCCAGAAAAAGCACTGGAAGTTCTTCGGTCACTTGATACAGTCAAAAGATACAACAAATTGATGCGACCCATACACAGATATTCTCCTTTTTTTTACACTATATGTTACTAACTCAAATTGAAGGAGACCACTCCAGGGATGAAGATTCAAGGGAGTGAGAGCTTGTCATGGATGAAGAAATGTAATCATTGGAATCAAATTAGACTTGGGATTTGACAATTCTACCAGATGACAAAAGAGCACTACACAACAAGTGGGTCTACAAGTTGAGGAGGAACCAGATGGTAGCAAGCGCTGCAAGGCAAAACTTGTTGTGAAGTGTTTTCAGTCGAGGGAAGGAGTGGATTATACAAAGATCTTCTCCCCAGTGGTAAAAATGATGATTGTCTGGGTTATGCAAAGTATGGTAGCAAGAAGAAGATCTACATCTAAAGCAGATAGATGTAAAAACAACTTTCTTACATGGAGATCTGGATGAGGAGCTATACATGGTGCAAACCATAAGGTTACAAGATTCCACAAAAAGAAAGTTTGATCTTTAGATTGAAGAAAGGGCATTTATGGCTTGAAGCTGACTCCGAGACAGTAGTACATGAGGTTTAACAGGCTCATGCACTAAAGTGGGCTAACACTGTGGATGGGGCGCTTTTGCGACCACTTATGGGCGCTCAACAAAGAGGCAAGTGCTTTTGCACCCCCTTTAGGTGGCGTTTGTGAAGCAGATGCTCGAGTGCCAGTTTGGGCGCTCCAACAACCAAGTTGTCGGGCGTGACTCATTTTTTCTTGAGACAGCCGCTTTTACTCCAAATCTAAGCACCTAAGCGTCTGATGCAGTTCATTTCTTTCTGAGTTTCAAGTCCCAAATTGAAGTGGCGAATAATATTCAGTGAGCGAAACTTTTACAAATCGAGTGTTCTTTAACAAAAATTCCTTTGAATGTGAGAATTATCGAAGATAAGGACTTTTAAGATTTCGACGACAATTCTCACGTCGGATCTTATGTAAGTGTGTGGAGCAAGACTTGCAAATTTTCTTGTGTAAAGATGAAATTACTGTAAATTCTCTGTAAAACTTTCTGAATTTTATAGTAAAAATTTTTTTTTTTTGGTAATATGACTATGTGATTTTTATTTTCTATTATCATTTTTTTTTACACAAAATTATCGTGTATTTTTTTGTTTGTTTTGATAGTGTTTCCATAGTGTAATTTAGTTTATAATATATCCTAAGCTCAGATAAAGTTGGAAATTATTCTCGTTGTTCCTATCAAAAGCCGTGGACAAACTATTTGACTTTCTCATAATCTGTTGGCCAAAAATAATTCAAAACTAAACAAATNATATATATATATATATATATATATATATATATATATATATATATATATATATATATTACTCGTCTACAACCGTCAATCGATATTTCATCAAAATTGTCTTAAAAAAAACTTTTAAACCATAAAAATGACAAATTTCGAAAGCAAAATGACCAGTATTATTTCCATCAACAAATTTAGGGGACATATACCAATCAATCTTCAAGCCATAAATGATGAAAAGTAAATACAATCATCACACCAGAAACAGAAATCAACCAATTATAATAATTCAAATTTACACAAACTAATCACCAAGACTTCTTCTCTCTCACCTGTAACAAAACCAAGTTGATATTCACATAAATGAAACAATGAACTAACAGATACAAACCATATACAGAATTCATGGAGCGAGGCTTCCTTCGTCGACATCGGAAGAGATAAAACCACTCCGGTCGACCGGCGGCCGCAAATCCTTCGTCAAGGTGGTTTGATTCTGAAGTTAAGAGCAACAACCACCGCTTGAGGTTCCATGGCTTTCTTGTTTCTGTTTCAAGATGTTCTTTTTTACAATAGTAGAGCCTTCCTGCAGCAGACTTGGTACCTCCAAAATCTGAAATTTTAATGGCAAATGGTTGAAACAAGCATCATCTATGGCTGCTAACATTGTGAAATTTGGAAAATAACCACCCAATTACATGCAGAAGAAAGAAAAAAATGGAGGTTTGGGTTGAATGAGTTGAGATTTAATATGAAATGAAACTAAGAAGAGATTATCATCATTATAATCAGTGAATTGAAGATAACTAAGACTTTTTACACATTTACGGTAAAACTCTTGATATTGCCTAAACAGCTGTGTCAACGACAAATGTAACTAAGCAAAAATGTAACAAGCATCAAATTAGAAGACCAAAAATAATAGATTTTGGATATTATATAACCAGATTTGGCTCAAGATCATACAGCAAAATCTAGAATATAAATTATCTATTAACAGGATAAGTTAATAGAAACTTTGAAATGCATACATTTAACATAAAAAATATTACCCTTAATTATTATCATTAACATTATATTCTCTGTCTATTATGAAGTTGTGGCTCATAATGATCTTCTCTGATATGTAAGAAATCATAAGAGGTGATAAAAAGGTTGGATATCATATATATCACAATATTTGGCACAAGATCATCCAGCAATAATTACAATAAGAAATTTATAATTTCATAAACCTTTTTGTGTACATTAGTAATATCCAATCACTGAAATCAACATTTACTTTTGCTGGAAAGTTTTCACATTTTAGTGTTCGCAGAGATATTCATAACCCTAAAAATATTTGGTCAGGCTATGGATAGGATATTAATTTATCAATAAACAAGAAATTAGCACTCATAAACGTAAGCAGATTGATTGGCAATTTTCATAGATAAAATGATAATGGGGTGTTTAGATATGTACCACCCAAATCGTTCATATCACTTCCCATTATTTTAACTTTTAAAAATTGAAATATACATTTTCATGTATAAATAAGGTGGCGCGCGGCAAGTGACTATATATATATATATATATATATATATTGAATTTTAGGTGTTAGATATCTAAATACATAAGATTTGAGTGATATGTATGTAAATCCTCCAATGATAAAATATCAAAATCCTTTTTTAACCATAAATTTGTCCAAACTGCTGGGCCATGTTTAACGCATACCTTGTGAGCAAGTTCTTTGAAACATTTATCCACATTTGCTCTTGTTTTGGCACTGCATTCAAGAAAAACGCATCCGAATTCTTTGGCAAAGGCGATGCCTTCTTCTTTTGTTACCACCCTTTCACTCTCCTGATAAAATTTGACTAATATGGTTAGGATGATAGAAACATGAGGACTGAATCTCTTAAATTTAACATGCAAAGTAGCCAATGAACAAAGGGATAAAACCTAAGGAACCTTAGAGGTCGTTCGGAATCACTTCTATTATTTATTTCTATTTCTTTTTTTTTTTATGTTTTGATTTGAAACAAAACAGGTTTATCCATTTTCAACAAAACATGTTTGGCTATTATTTATTTAAGTATGGTCATTTCTAAAACACTCAAAACACCTAAAAATTATTAGGTATTCTAAAAAAATATGTTAATTTATTTTTAGAAACAAAAAAGTAAAATTATATCAAAAGCACATTAAACAAATATGTTTTTAAAATAGAAGCAAAAACAAAAACAAGAAACAAAAAATAAAATTGATACAAAACAAGCTTTAAGTTATTCAATGATATCACAAATCTTCATTTCTCTCAAATTAAGGACAAGCATCAAAGACAACGTGCGAGTCCAAGGCAAGTTTCTCTTGTTTGGTATATGAGCACATGTGTGAATCATGAAGTTTTATAAAAGATTAAAAGTAGAATGCTGATTACAAAAGGTTAATTGAATTCGATGTATACAAGGGATAGCTGTGATAATATAGGAAAAAAATAAGTCAGAAAAAGCACAATCAAAGATTTTAACTAAAGTCAGAAAAATGTATGATTTCAAGCTTATTTGAGCTAGAACCAAGCATATTAATACCACAAATATTTCTTGGTATCACAATATAAAAAAAAAACCGACATATAAATAGATGAATCCAATTAGACTGAATGTCTAAGAAAAACAAATCTAATGACACTAAAAATGGTCTACTCCGAGTCAAAATAAGTTTGAATTAAATACTTCTAGTATAATTGAAAGCTTCAGAGTGATAATTGAAGAGCTAACCGATCTCCAAATTTGGATGCTTAGTGTCAAATCAAACAATTTGATAGAAGAGATACAACAAGTCCTAGATCATTCAATTTTGATGTTATTATGATACAAATATGTTAAAAGAAACATGCAATGTTTAATAGAGTGTTTTCATATTTTGGTTAAATTTATCAAATGTTCATCCCAAAATCTATGTAAAAAAGAACATATTCTCAAAATTAGGGCGAGAAAGTGAAGAATTAAGTCTACAGTTCTGAAGAAATTTAAAGCCAACCGCTAGCAATCATTACCAAGCACTAGTATTAATTATTGCGGCTCAACTACAATCCTTGATTATTATCTTAAGGCAATTATTATTTGCTCAGTAGAACACAATTAACATGAAAGCGTCGACCCTTATTATTGCAACAGAATGACAAGTGTTCATAATTTGGTAAACTCATCTTTTATAGTTAAAAAACAGTGAAACTCTGTAATTTTAATACATGGTGGATAATTCTAATTGGGCTTACCCATGTGATTATTTCCCTTCCATGTAATTCATGTAAAAATTCTAGTGTGTTCTTCCATTTTATCTATTTGTGTGCATGATTTCCGTGCAAATATAGAATATAAAATCCTCTCTCCACTACATCAAATTTTTTAGCAAAATAATTTGACTGTGTAACAGTCTGAACTCTCATCAATCGAGATTTTGTCTACTTTGGCCTAATGCTCTCACGGTTTTGCACCTTTGGTGTAACATCGCAGGAGACCACTCATCCTAGGAGTGCTCCAATACAAGTGCACTTAACTTTAAAGTTTATGATAAAATTTTGATCCTTACTCAATATTTAAGAGTTCAAGTTCATTCTACTTGAGGGATTTCACAATCTTCCCTAGTTAAGTAACTGGCATCATCTTCAGTTTTCATAACCCAAAATCATTCACCAAGCATATATATGATTCTAGAGGTGGCCTCTATAGATTCAAGGGTTGGTTCCCACCATGTAGAACTTTATCCCATCTTGGATTTAAGTGATGGCTCTCATGGCGTAGCACTTCATTATGTATGACACTTAGTTCCTAAATTCAAACTGGTGTATCGCTCCGAAACCATTTGCAATAGCTCAAACTCTCACTCATCGAGATATTGTATGTTTTGACCTAATAAATACACAATTTTGCCCCCTTGGCGTAACTCTCAAAGAGATCGCCCATCCCAGGAGTGCTTTCGTACGAACACGCTTAACTTTGGAGTTATTGATAAAACTCTAACTGTTACACCAAAAGACAGCTCGATGTTAAAGAGTTAAGCTTCATACTACTTAAGGGGTTTCACAAAATATGCTTGGGTAATGATTCTAAGCTATGGAACAATTCCAATTGCAACCTCAAATGGTTGTTTACGTTACCATCTTGGGTACGATTGTAGCAAGACTGTCTTTTTGGAAAACATTGGATCATCAATTATAAAGAATTCAATTCAACATTGGGGTGCAATTTTGATTGTAACATCAAAAGAATAAAATCAGTTATAATTCTAATATGAAGACTCATTTCTATTATTCATTAGTTCTATGAAAAATAAATCAATATTGAGAAGCAGCCGTGGTTATAGCCTCTAAAGGATGTTCATGGTTCAAACACAATTGCAATCAAACAAGTCATTCCATTCAACATTCTTATATGCACCCAAAATAACATTATAGATTAGTCTCTTCTAAGGCTTTCAACAACTACAAGAAATTCTATTAAAAAATTTCAAATTTTACAAACAATCCTTAGCTGCATTTCTACTCATGGGACGAGAATATAAACATGACTACAAAAAGATAATAATATATGGCTAAATATAGATCATTTTTTCCCCTCAATTCAGCACAGTGGCGACCATCATCTCAGTTTAATCAAGATACAATCAATCTGAAAGGCATTCATTTGATCTCTTACTAATATTATCAAGTAACGCTCAGACAAATAACCTCTTATAGGTAAAATATTATTGTTGAAGTTCCTATGACCTTTTCGACACGGGCTAGCATTATCAACTAATACTTCAAGAAACAGCCTAAAATAGTCAAACATTCTTGTAGATTTCCTTCAACCTTTTACCACACCAGCTAACATCACTGAGTATTATTGTGGCAAATCAAAATACTTGGAGAATTTCCTATGAACATTTTCCCACATAGGCTAATGCCACCAAGTATTATTTTGTCAAATATTCATGACATGTCAAAAATATTTAGTGAATTTTTTTTTATCTCACAAAGGCAAATGTTATCAAATAATAATGATAAATAGCCTCAGATAAATCAAAATCCTTACTAAAATTCTTTCAACATCTTTCATATAGGTCAACATCAATGGTCAACACTTGAACAATTAACCACAGATGAGTTCACGATATTTTATAAACTTCTTTCAATCTCTTCCATATAAAGAAACATTGTTGAGATATCCTATGATAAATAATCTTAAATAAGCTAGCAATCCTTGGAGAGCTTCTTTCAATATATTTTCCTATAGTGACATCCTGCACTTAGGACTGAGAAACTAGCTCGAAGATCGTTAATCACTCGAAAATTGATTCGAATTTGAGCTCGAATCGAGACCAGATCGAACTGAACGAGCCGAACTACGAGCTAAAACTTTAAATCATATTATTTTTTTATCTGATTTTGAGGAGTTGCCGAATCGGATTGACCCTTCTATCGATCGGATTGAAATTAACGGATGGTAGATATTAGCGCTCGTGACCGCTATCGATCCGATCGAAATTAACAGATGGTGGATACTCGCGTCACATCACAAACCTCAAATACATGAATAAGTTAAGTGGCCCGCCTATTTGGCTTAGGCTATTCGCTACCCTAATTCCTTTTCAGTCCCACAGTCACTCTCGCTTCCCACCCCATTTCATTGTCTCAGCGCTGGTCATCTGTAGTCTCCCCTCTACCCATTTCAAAATCCCAAACCATAGGTGAGGTATCATCATTTCAGCGTTCATATAGTCTATAAGCGTTTAGTAGTGTCATTTGGCATTTGCTCATTTTGCCCGATCTCTATCTCGCTGACCTCACCTTCATTTTTTGGTCTATTCAATAATTTCCTTCTCTCAATCTTGCATTTTTTATCTAAAATAGTTGTCTTCTCTTGCCTTTGTTTTATATGGTAAACATTTAGGAGTTTTATCGATTTGACATTGACGATAAGAATCCCTAATGGCAGCATTTTTAATTTTCGAGTATGAAAAACATCAAGAGTCAAGAGTAACCAATACTTCAAGTGTTATGTAATTTTCATATTTGATATTTATAATTATCAATTGCAATATGTAATTTGTAATTTATGAATTCTTATTATATGTGTACAAATAATATATTTTTCTCTTGTTGTAAATTTGTGATTTGATGACTACATCAATGAAAAAAATATGTTCTATTTTTGGTTTTGATATTAATCAATAACTTCTACTCAAATAAAGTTTTCGAGCCAGCTCATGTTCTTCGAGTGGGTTCAAGCGGGGTTTTGATCTAGCATGATCAGGTTTTCAAGCCCGATTGAAAATGTGTTACATCAGATCGATTAGGCCACGAACCAAAAACAGCATTTAAGCTGGCTCGTTTATAATTCGAGTTGCCTCGTAAATCATTCAGTTTCAAACCAAAATAGATCAAAATTTAGTCGAATTGATCAACGAGCCTTTCGAACCATTTAATATAAATTTGATCAGATTTCATGCTTCTCCTAGGTCGGCTCAAAATTGGCTCATTCACATCCTTGCCTACACTAAAAGCATAAGAAAAATAAACTTTCCAATAAAAATAATGCATAACCCTCCTAAAAGTGAAAAAAAACACTAGTTCAAATCACAACAACACCACATTATTATAGCAAAGTTCTTGTCATACTTACATATAGAAGTCAAAACAATTTGAGCTTCTCGCTAGAATATTTTTAGTGAATTTGCATCTTATATGGAATAAATATTTTATCCATCTTTTAAGTTTTTGTTATCATAAAGCACACTCTTTTATAAATGTTCTATAAAGCACGTCCAAGAAGTACATCAATAGAAGGTTGGTATTGAACAAAGTTTTTACTAGAAAGATCTCATGAGAGCATGTGATAGATAAAATTTCAACTTATACTCCCGAAATGCATGTCGATGAGAAAACATCAAAGAAAACTAATAGTGAATTATATCCTCACTAGAAAAGCTCCATAATAGCAAGTGACTGGCAAGTTCTTCTCTCTAAAAAGTCCTAAAAAGCTAATGCCTCAGAAGATACAAATACATTAAAAAATCTCAGAAGACTAAAAGCTTCAAAATATACATGTGCATTAAAGCCCTCAAAAGACCAAAAACCTAAGAAGCTACATGTACATTTAAAATCTCAAAAAACTTGAAAACTGAGAAGGCATAGGTGCACTCAAAAATAGCAAAAGTCTAAAAGCCTTGGAACATCAAAAAATCTCATAAATCATAAACTCAGAAGTTAAAGTACACTAAAACCCTAAGAATCTACATGCATATTTAAAAATCTCAAAAAACTTGAAAATTGAGAATGCATAAGTGCACTTAAAAAACACAAAAGTCTAAAAACTTCAGAATATCCAAAAATCTCATAAATCAAAAACTCGGAAGTTACAAGTACACTAAAAGAAGTTCATAAGACTAAAGGTATGTTTGAGACAGCTTTCTGTCAACTTTACTTTTTAGATCGCCGCCATAATTCTATTTGGACAGCTGTTTATTTGTTGTTTTTTAAAAAATTATGTGATAGAAAGTTTTTTTTTCATCATGAATAATTAAAGTTGGTGACTGTCAGAAAGTTGCGGTCTAACTTTTTGCAAATAAAATAAATTTGTAAAAGTCACTGTAGTTTTTTAAAAAACAGTTTCTTCTACAGCTGTTTCACTGTTGCTTCTTTACACAACTGCAGCTGCCCCAAATAGACCCAAAAAAACTCAAAAAATACAAGTATATCCAAAAACCTAAGAAAGCACAAGCCTTCGGAGAAACAAGTAAAAATAAATAAATACAAAGGAATAAGCCTAAAATAAGTACATAAATCCAAAATTGTCATAAGGAATAAACCTTAAAAACCATAAGTACATTTAAAAAATATTAGAAAACTAAAAGTTTATAAAAATATACGTTCGACTAAAAGTTTTAGAAGGTACATTCAAATTAAAAATCTTAAAAAACAAGATTCAAAAAATACAATTTAAAAAATCTTGAAAAGCTAAAAGCCTCAAAACATCTAAATTCTTTAAAAATGTCAAAATGTTACAAATCTTAAGTGATGGCTGAATAAAGAATTTTAAAGGGCATAATTTCAAAAGATACTTAAATTTTTGGGGAAATTTACATACATACCACACAATTCATATATATTTAATAGCACCTAAATTTTCATATTTAAATGCGTATCACTCAAGTATTTTATATGACATCAAATATACCACCATTAACTTTTAAAAGTAAAATACAGTTTTTCATGCATAAATTTACAACCTCCAAGGTATTATAAGTATAAATATCAAACTTAGGGCATTATATAAAAAAAAATTGTGTCAGATGTAAGCAAATGTCCCTAAATATTTTTTCATATCAAGAATAATGCTAATCCTAAATATATGTTTTTTATTTATTTAGAAATCTTAGAAAGCTAAAGTCTCCCATTCATCCAAAAATATCAAAAGAAAGAAGTTTCAGAAAGAATCAAAGTCACTATGTTCCCACAAGGAAGGCAATATCATTTTATTGTCTACTCAGTTTAATTATAGCATATTAAATTTCCAACGATTCATACATCTCAAAGACATAAGGGATTTAATCTTTTATAGAGTTCAATAAGAATAACACATGTTTCCATCACATCTCATCTCAAATGATTTCAATGGCATCAAAGATAACATCATTGCTTAACACTATCAAAACAACCACCTCTATATCTCATATCAAATGATTCTAACGGCATTAAAGAACGTCATTGCTTGACACTATAAAAAAATCCATTGCCATCGTATCGCATTTCAAAGGATTCCAATGGCATCAAAATTAATGTCGCAGGTTGACACTATCAACATTAACATTCAATAATAATATTTTCCAACAAATGGTCTCTTCAATGAGTAAAATCTCAGAGTTCTTGGAGCTCCACGTAACTGTGTTATAAAACTGGGTATGCAGAAACTTTATCACATTTTTTTCATTCAAATGTTGAGCATTATAGTAATGAAGACCATATATCATACCTTATCAACTTTATTTGCAACAACCATTTTGATGCAATCTTGATTGGTGGAATAGAGTTCTATTTCTTTTACCCATACTTCAGATAAGTTTGTGAAAGTTTCTCTCTGAGTCACGTCATAAACTACAATGAAATGAACAATGTTAGCCCTTCTGATGTATCCAAAGGAGCAAAAAATGAAAATGTAACCAAAAAAATGAAGGTATGGATAGAAGTAAGAACGAGAACATTTGAAACAACGTAAACAAAAGTTTTTTTTTCTCATTTACATATTCTAACCAACAACCTACAACAGATTCGTTCTTCCATCATTTATTGTAATTTATAGTGATACAAACAATGACATGAGAATCATGTTTTCAAGAAAAAAACAATTGTTCTGATAAAGCAGTTCATGTTGCCTAAATAGAGACACTATATATTCCATGCTCATAAAATATCGGATATTCCAACTTACTGATTAGAACAAAATGTTCATAATATCACACAAATATTGAAATGAACCAAGGAACCAAAAATCCATTGCCTTTATCTAAAAGTTCATGACAATAATTTGATGATAAATAAATGCCTAAATAATTGCAAGTCTATTGTTCTAAATTGCTTGAAAACTTGCCTTTGAGCTCAGAATGCTCCCGTAAAGGCTTATTAAATCCTAAAATATTACACTTAATTGCTTCACATGCATAATACATTATTCAGATCCATACCTGAGTAAAATACTTGTTTCAACCACTCTCAAGAAATGCATTTTGTTGCCGTGGTTCTCTTTTGTGCTTAAACATATGCTGATTTTTGTTGAAGGTTTTAATGCAGTTGAATTTTAAGATTATTTTGCGATTTGTATATATAAATAATTAAAATATATGAAATCTTACTGGAAAAACTAATGTTTTCAAAACTTTGCTCTCTCTCTCTCTCTATCATGTGGTTGTAATTTATTTTATTAGTTATCTTTTAATTTGTACATGGTAATCTTTGAAGTCTACTTGAATTACACTCGAAGTTTAACATCCTAATCCTTTGTATACTACATCCAATAAAACAAATACATAATTTTTTCCTTGGCTAAGGAAACAAACTCCTTGCTAAAGGCTTCAAGCTTTATAAAAAAAAATAAAATAAAAATAAGACTTGACTAATAATCAGCTTTATGAAGTCAAGCTGAGATGATTTGTCTAACTATTAGTTTGACTGCTCAAATGATTTGTGAAGGGTTTCATTGACAAAAGCGAACGGTAGGGCTCTCTTTTTGATTTGTGTGGCTATCAACTTATTTGTAGGCAATTTTCCTTCTTTGAAATAGTCAATGAAGGGTTGCCTCCAATCATCTCGTTCCTCCGTCATGATTGTCTCATGTTGATTTTGAGAAACAATCTGGGAGGGAATGTGAGAAGCTAAGAAGTTGCATACTGTTTTCTTGAACTTAATGACCCCTTTGCCTATGGGAGTTGTAAGGCCGACTGTTCCAAGACTCGTCGAGTATGCACTTCGATCAATATTGACTCAAAATTCATGTTGGTCATCTCTTTAGCCAGTTTAGTTAAACATTTGCTTTACAGTTTCGAGCTCGAGACACCTAGGTTAATGTGACGTTCGGGATTTATTTCATAAGTTGAGTAGCTTTTTTATGATAAAAAGATAATTCAAGCTTATTTATCTTATAAATACCCAACATTTGATTTATGACAAGCTGTGAATCGCCAAAAATATGAAGATTTTTCACTTTCAATGTGATAGCCATCTCGAAGCCAACTATCAAAGCTTCATACTCAGCTTCATTATTAGTACAAGGCTCAATTAATCCATATGAATATCTCATTATGCGTCCTTATGATATCAAAAAAATTAGACTAATGCCAGCTCGTGTTTTTGGAAGATCTGGAGGTTGGGCAGGTTAGATGGAAGAGGCTCCATCAAAATATAATTTCAAAATTTGTAACCTTTCCTTCTCTCGAATGATCAAAACTTGTTCGTTGGACAAATCATTGCTGAGCGGAAATCAGCAGGAACATGATGAGCAACAAGAAAATCTGCCAAAACTGGTCATTTCACTGTTTTTTTAAGCACATATGTGATATCGAGTTGCAAGAGAAGGACTACCCATCGAGCCAAGCGACCTATCAACACGGGTCTTGTCATCAAGAACTTCAGCAGATCGATGCTTGAGATGAGAGTGATTTTGCGAGACAACCTGCAATGACGAAGCTTTTGAGTAGCATAAAACAGCACCAAACAATGTTTCTCAACTGGAGAATATCTTATTTCAGCTCCTATAAGCCCAATAGAGACCATTCTCTTTGTCTTCTTCATTGTGTTGAGCCAGCAAAGCTCCAAGGGACTCTTCTAATGTTGTTGTGTAAAAAATAAAAGGTTCCTTGGAATTGATGCTGAGAGAATGGGTGGGCTTAAGAAACATTTCTTAATACCATCAAAAGTCTCTTAACATTCAGTATCCCATTTAAATGGAGTGTTTTTCTTCATCAACTTTGAAAATAGTTGGCATAGGTCTGATAATTTGGGTATAAGACGTCGAATGAATGTGAACTATCCATGAAATTAGTGTTAAGAGAATAGGTGGGCTTAAGAGACGTATCTTAATACTATCAAAAGTCTCTTGACATTCAACATCCCATTTAAATGGAGTGTTTTCTTCATCAATTTTGAAAATGGCTGACATTAGCCTGATAAGTTGGACATAAAACATCGAATGAACGTGAGCTATCCTTGTAGAGAACAAAGTTGACAAAGATTTTTCGAAGGAGGTATCTCAACAATCTTTTTGATTTTATTGAGATTAATCTCAATTCCTCTATGGCATACAATATACACACAAAATTTTCCCGATGATACTGCAAAAGCACATTTAAGAGGATTCACTTTGAGATCAAAATTTTCGATTCTTTTAAAGACAATCTTCAAATCTTTTAGATGATCTAAACGAACTTTACTTTTGTTGAATAGATCATCATCATAACACTCCAACTTCTGATGAATCACGTCATCAAATATGAGTTATTTCTCTTAAGTATGTTCCTCCCACATTCTTTAAACTAAATGATATGACCGTGTAGCAATATATTTCAATCGGCGTCCTGAATGATGTATGATTTTCATCTTCAGGTGTTATTGATCTGATTATATCAAGATGATCCACCATAAAAGAGAACATATCATAATTTGAAGTGTTGTTCACGAGCAATTTTGTCACATGGAACAGAAAATCATCTTTTGGACATGGCTTTTTGAGATCCCGAAAATCAATGAAACATTAATTTGATCATTATTCTTTCTCATAAGTATAATATTTGCTATCCAATCAACATACTTTTCTTCTCATATGGAGCCGACTTCAATGAGCTTCTTGGTTTTAGCAATCACATGTACTTCAATTTCAAGTCTCATCCTCTGTGGAGCTTGTTTAACAAGTTTTGCAATTTAGTTTAATGACTAGTTTGTAAATTGCTACATCATGAGATAAGTCAGGCATTTCAGCACATGACCAGGCGAAGTAGTCCCTAAATTCAAAGCGTAATGTCTTTATCTCTCTAATTTTATCTTCAAGAAAAAGTGCACTGACAAAGGTTGGGTGAGGAGCATCCACAATTCCCAGATTAATTTCCTTCAATTCATCCATGATAGTTGTTTGTCCACCGTCTTTCATTTCTTCTGGAGCAGGCTTGACATATATATCTTGATCATTTGTAGATTTGACTCCATATGAAATTTCTTCATCTTAATCTTTGACTTTCCAGATTTTTTTAGCTTAATAAATCTAAGACCTTCAGTTGTGCATCTATTATCATAACCTGATGCTCGCGGGTTTCTTGGATTCCAAATCTTCTCGAAAATAGCTCTTTGTTTAGTGACCTCAACTTGAACACCGACCTTTCGTATCATTCTTCGAATTTTGGGAGGATTGTACTTAAGAATTCTGCTAGGGACCATTTCTTCAAGCTATGGGCACTGTACGGGCCAATCGAGCTCTTGATATTGATACTTCTCTGATTTATAAAATAAAGTCCCTGGTGCATTACTTCCAGACAACGGGGTACATAAAACGTCTTTAATGCCTCGGTAACATGCACTTCAAGAGGAGTGACTTCCTGAAAATAATGAGGGATTGATATCAGTGTAAGTGATTCATCTGATATTGACAATTTGGTCATTCTCATTGAAGAAACACATTGAGCTTTACTTTCATAAGTTGACTCATTCTCATAGTCTTCATTGAGACAATCAAAATGATTTTTTAATTTTGTTGAAAACTCACATACTTCATGAGACTGAATGGGAGTATTCTCTTACTCTACTGTATCACTACCTAAGTGGGGAATGACCCTGTTCAACTTAGGGAAAAGATGCTTCATTTTGGAGGATGTTGATGTTGTTTTATGTTTTACACTTTGTTTTTCTTTTTATTCTCCATTAAGTTGCTTTGCAGCCTTGGAGGCTGACTCCATACTTTTAGGAGACTATGAAGACTTTGACTCATTTGACATAAAATACTTTGCAACATCATATATTGTAGCTTTATGAACGGAAAATGATCGAATGCTATCCGCTACCATGATTTCTTCTCCATCCCTTAGATATTTCATACACTGATGTATAATAGACAGGGCGATCTCATAATCATGAATCCACAACCGATCAAGAAGAGCTTTAAATGAAGTATCACAATCAATTATATGAAACTTAGCCTCCGTGATAGTTACCCCAATTTGAGTGGGAGAACTAAGGCAGACAAGATCTTCTGTCATTTTTCATTGAAACCATGAATCATCAATTTTCATATCCCAAATGACTGGCGTCAAAATACAAGCACCTTAGTACTTTTAAACTCATCAAATTTATAGAAGAGTCTGGATCAATTAAGATACTATATAATTTCATACAATCATACTCTACTACCATAACGAAGGGAGATTGTGCTTCGATGTCCCAAGCAAAAGGTATTCCTCAGAAAATATGATCATTGGAATGTCTTGAACTTGCAAGACCTCTGTCATACACCTTTGAGCAAAATAATATTCATATTTTTCTGGCTCTTTGAGGGCTTGAATTAATTTTTTTCGGAGCACTTTTGACATAATGAGAGCCTCGTATACACTAAGTCATGTAGGGATCTTACTCAAATGTGACAAAATATTATAGTCGATGGGCCTACTTGAAAGTGATTTCTTCTTCAAGTCTTTAAGAAGAACATCTTCATTGACCACAATATTTTTTCCTTTATCTTTATTTGATTGGCCTCTTTTTGGTGACAAGGATAGTACTCTACCATTTTTGAAGCGAACTTCAACTACCTCAGCTAAGTCAAAGCTTTTTTGTAGCTTCTTTCCCCCAATTTGTGACTCAGACTATTTTTTTTTTCAAGAAAACACAAATATTTTGAGCTATCATCTGATTGTATGGCCACCAGATACTGACATCATAGAGGTTTGAGAAGCAGTTTCAGAAATGTACGATGTCACTAATATGACTCGACAAGTTTCCACAATAAGTTTTTCTTCTTCCTTTGAATTAATAATTTGGAGTCCCTGCATGAACTCCGCAAGCTTGACAAACTTTCTTGCGAGATGATGAAATTCCTTCAAATTTTTAATAATATTCTCCATCAAAGTCTTCTTTTTGGTTTTCTTCCCTTTTGTTGCTTTCTTGGATTTCTTTGATGAAATCTGTGTAGACCTCAATCTTATGTCAAGATGAGTTAGCATGGTTTGGCTACTTTTGGGTTGACGAAGAGAATGAAATGCCCACTTTAGGTTTTCTTCTTAACTCGAACTCCGGTTCTAGAGGAGATTTCCACTTCACATCAGTGACTTTTTTTAACTGCTTTAACATCTTCATAGTTTTCTTTGAGACCACAGTCTCCCATCCCTCATCCTGATTTGACTCCTCTTTTATATTTTCTTCAATTAATGGCTCAGAAGAGAACGTAACCATCTTTGTTGACTCTCATCTTGGATGAATCAAAACATTGTTAGACAGTGTAAACTGCTCATTTTTATATTTTCTCCCAAACCAATCTTTCAAAACATAACAGTCTTTAATAGGGTGGCTAATTACCCGATGATATGGGCAGTAATTCGGATCGCTGGTTTGACTTGATTATTCAAGCCTTTTGCATTCTCCAGAGTGAGATCAACAAACAGGATCGGATGTCAATAAGTGGATTAGTGGTTTTCTAATCGACTCCTAGTGCCTATGATCTTGAAAGGATTGAAAGGATCATAGGCACTAGAAAGAAAACTTTCTGATTAAAGAAATAAATGGATTAGTGTTTTTTTCTCTTGCTTCCGTTCCAGCGTATGAGTGAAGTTCAATGCTTCACGCTTTAGATCTATCAGTACCTCAATACCTACGTTTTCTGAAGTTACCAGAAAGTAATCCTTAAATTAATATTCGGCATTTTTAGTGCAAGCTACGGTATCGGTTGCATGAACAATTGAGTCAATTCCAAAAGTCGGCACGACATCTTAATTCTCTTCTGAAAATGAGACCTCATGTAGGTATAGTGCTGAGCATTCTCGTAGAAAGAAAGACGCTAGACAAGAACTGGAACAATAGGTTAAAGAAAAAATTCACAAAACTATTGTATGGGATCATTTAAAAAATTTATTAAACTAAATTAACCAATAGACAAGACTGAACCAAAATAAGATATAGAACTAAAACCAACCAAACCAAAATATAATTCAATTTATTTAGTTTGATTTTAATTTAACCAAAATTTTGAAATTCTAATGAAGATGTGTGCATTCAATCAAATCGTATGATTGGTAAACAGGTTTGATAAACCAATTGGTTGATATATTTTATTTAACCACAATATAATTCAATTTTTTGGTTTAACCAATTTTTTTGTTCTTTCAAACCGAACCAATAATCAAAATCCAAATACCCTTTAAATTGGAAAAAAAATAGAGCCATGATTTCATCAGTTGACCAAATCAACTAAATATGCTTGGTTCGGTTTGTTTATCGATTTAAACCAATTGATGTACATCTCTATTTGAAAGTTCAAAATTTGGGCTTCATAGTATATTTGTAAATACATTGAATTCAATAGTTTGTGATGCAAGTTTGGTTTCTACAAAATTTATTTTTTGTAGAAGTGATTGCATTTGAATGGAAAATTAATTTGCCCATTTTGCCACAGAATAAATAATTATTGGTAAATAATTTTTCCAAAGATGAGCTAATCACAAAATAAATGTGATTAGCTAATCACTAAACAGTTAGTATAATTTTTTTTCAACTAATCACTAAATACAAATAGAAATTGATTCCATACCTAGAATAATTCCTTGAGCATTTCTGAAATAGGAACTGTTCAGCGCCCTAAACTTCTCCTGCCCGGCTGCAGATTATATAGTTGAACGACTAAGTCCAGTAAGAATTAAGCTAATGGGAACCATAATAAAGAAAGGCCATGATATTAATCAATAAATGACTGCATGAAAAATATGGAATTCATACGGAGGCAGTACCTGTGTCCCATATTGTAAGCTTCAACTTATTGCCACTAACAGTAAGATGTTTAATTTTAAAATCCACACCTGGTTATGAAATTAAGAAGTAATTGACAATCTGAAAAGAAGAATATAAGAGCTAAAATAAATGTCATCTCTTTCGAAGTATAAATATATTAATCAAAGTATGAAAACACTATTATTATCTTAAGGAACATATATAATCAAGATCTACAACAAAAAGGAAAGAGAATCATTTGAAATGAATAATTGGAATTAATATCATCATCATTAGCAAGAACAGTAGGCCACTTCATGCCAACTATCTGGGACAATGCTTATGAAAATGAACTACTTTTGAGGTTGTTGCGAAAAAATGAATTATTATGTGTTATTGGTCGAATATGTGACACCTATAAACAGACATATAAGGGAATATAATAAGAAAGCAAATGAGAACGAATGATACCCCAATTATAACGATATTAAATACTTATAATCACCGTATAGTATCAGGACCACTATCTATTTTGTCTATACCACTGAATACGTTAAACGAATATTTTCCTAACAAGATAACCAAAAATAATAGTTGTTCAAAAATTTTGCAAGATGAAGACAAGAATACAGCCATTTTAGAAACAAGTTTCTTCACCCCAAAGTGGCAACTTCATCCAAAAAGAGCCTCAATGTGACTAAGAGCGTTCCCAAGATCATGGACTTCATGGCTCTCCATCTCAAAAGCCATAAAACATGTAAAAATCTGAAACTCTTAAGGTGGTATGCTGAGCCAGTATATTTTCATTCAAAATATGAAACTCAAGTAAAAGGCCGCATGGATATAAAACAAAACTATGGACAACAAAAATTTGAGTCATCCATACAAACCGTTAAACAAAATTAAAAAAGGATTGAGGAAACATTTCAAATATCATGGCTGTAAACCACATAAGTAGCAAATAAATTTTGTTTTTTAGCATTCATAAGTGGTAAAGTACCTATAAAATGACAGGTAAACACCTTTATAGTGCAATTTTTATTGTAATCATGTACCCTATCTGAATTTCAGCTTAAGATATTTATGTTTAGGCTGTAAGCAGTATGTAAAAAACAATAACATCAAATTGTATGCCGGTGGATTCAACCATAAAAGGCAACAGTAGACAATAATCCCACCCAAGCTTATTTTACAACTTTCATCACACTGTGCTCTCCAAAAAGCAGCATTTTTTCTATTAATCTTACGGAGAATCGAGTTAGAATAACATTATCAGAATTCTTGTGATTCCAGAGAAGTCATCTACAAAAGAACCTTTATGAAGGGTTTCTCTTGTAGCAAAGCTTTGACGTTGAATTAAGAACCTTAATATTTTACCATAAATGTTGATACAGAAATACAATTTCAACATCAAAAACAATAAAACCACGGCGGGTACGTAAAAGCAAATTTGGAATTGTACCCGAGCATCCCACTTTGGACTCTAAACCTATCTATCAGTTTAAAGAGTACCTAGAATTCCATAATGTTGTGCCTGTCAGAAGGGGAGAACCAAGTTTGATTTACTCAAAATTCTCTTGGATTTCACTTTGCCGATTATGGAATGTAACAGAAAGTTTTTAATGTTTTAATTAAGGTTTACAAAACATTAAAATATATTAGAAGCTCTAAACAATAAAATCAACTGCGAACAACTTAGCTAGTCTTATCCCAAATAAGGTTTGCCAGAAAACTGCATATACTTAAATTGTCATTGGAATTTCATTTATCGCACATTAATGTTTTTTGCATATATAATAATGGCTTTACAAACCAATAATTCACCCAAATTCAAAAAATTTGTACTAAATTGCATTGTGAAATCTGTAAAAAATCCAAAGCAATCATTTTTTATCTATTTTAAAACTTCTTACATTTTCAAACCAAACCTTAACCCTTTTTTGTTTGTTGTGAATATAAATTCTTCTTCTTCCATCTCAAGTTTACCCAATGATCTGCAAACAATATAATTCCTAAAAAGAAAAAATAAAGAAAAAGAAAAGAGGAGAATTTCCTTTAATTCACCTGAGGTTCTTTCTTAAAAAGCTTCGGAAAATGTTTTGAAATCAAGATATACAGTTTTTGACAGAGCAACACTCTAATAACCAGGACCAAGCATGAAAACATACGCTAAAGAAAGAAAATTCATTACCAAACAGTAAGTCCAGTCAATCTCCCAAACTTTCTCCAGCATCTTGACATTCGAAAGATCATTTTTCTCAACACTCACACTTCAAGCACTGTTGACGAACAGGAACTATCCAAAGATAAAAATTAGTCAACTCCGCTGTTCTTTCCAATGCATACTTTGAGCTAACTATCAAAACCTTGGTCTACGAAACCAACAAGCGCAATAATGCCCAAATTAATTATAAAATATGCCCTAATAATCCGCCTTCTCTCCAACAATAATTTCGCCCTAAAACCCAAACCCTAGTAAATTACGAGTAATGCAACAATTTACCGACTTACATCGCCCGCACAAATCACCAAAAAACGGCCAATAATTGAATAGACGAATACCAACAATTCAACCAACCAACATGTCTCACATAAAGCTAAAACTACCAATCAAACCAAACAAAATTCAACACAATAGCAAACTCAAAATCGGGATCACCAAACCCTGATAGAATCTTCTATTTCCCGATCCATAAGACTCAAAAAAGTCAGCACTATAAAGAGAAATAGCCAAGATAGCCATACCGATAGTGGGGCTTAAATCGTCCACATGGTTGGAGATGAAGCTAACAAGCAAACTACTCTTTCCCACTCCAGAGTCCCCGATGATCAAAATCTTGAATGAGAAATCATGGCTACTCCCGGAGCCCGATGACGAACCCATTCGGCATCAATTTCCCAGCTTAGGGCACGGCGAACAATACCTAAAGCTCTCTTCCCCGCTTTCTGCAACTTTACTTGCTCCCTTATGTCCACCTTGATTGTGTTGGCGTGAGGGTTAGGTAGACAGAATAAGGGGAGAGCTGGAGGAGATTCAGCTACTGATACAGATTACAGAAAGAGATCGGAGGACTACATATCTAACAATAAATAAGGAGAAAAAAATATTGATTGGTGTCCCAAAAATGCAACGCGTCGTCTTCTTCTTTCCCCTCGGTTCGGAGGAGGACGCCATTGAAACAGGACAGAAGATGTAGAATTTTAATTGTAATTCCTTTATTAATTTAATTCATTTTATTTAGTAAAACCAGGCTCTTAATTTTCCAAAAAAAAAAAATCAAAGCTTTAAATTATTTTCAGCCCGCGAAGTAAAATGATATAATTAATTTAAACAATGTAATAATATTGTAAATATTAGAAAAAAATAAAATGGACATTTACATATATGCCACCCTTTTCCGATGTATTTATATATCCAACACCTAAACATTACTTCTTAAATTTATATCACCAAAATATTTTATATCACCAAAATATTTTATATCACATCAAAATAATATTTTTTCAATTTTAAAAAATAAAATACGCTTTAAAGTGAATTATATATATATATATATATATATATATATATATATTAAAGAATGGTCAGATGTTATTATATGAGTCTCTTACTCACCCTTATGTGTCTAACTATTCGAGGACCGCCCTCACTACCAGCAAATTGACTAAAGGGGATTCAAATTTTTAATATCACATAAAAAATATCCCTTTAACTAATTTTTCATAAATAAAACACAGCTTTTTCACGCTCATGTTTTTGACCTAAAAGTGTTAAAAATGTAAATATCAAAATTTATGGATTAGATTTGTAAATAGGTAAGTATTGTCTCGTATACGTATAATTCTGATTTATTATACTACAGTGATTTTTAGGCTGTAATATTTTTTTATTATCTTGTATTTTTACAATATAATTTTTAAACTATTTAATTTATAATTTAATATTTTGATATTATTAAAATGGTTTAAATTTTGCACAAGAAAACTGCGGGGAATAAAATAATATGTTCTTATAAGATTTTTTTTTGTAAATCTTTAATTTTTATTTGCTTCCCAATGCTGACTTCATTAGATGACAATTACATATTAATTAAACACTTGCGAAGTTATTCAAAATTAATAATTAATATTATAATAAGGCAAGATTGTATGGAGTTATTTGCAATTATTAACTAAATAATAATTAAGATTTAAAATTAATAACTAATATATTCTAAGTTATTAATTTATTATAATATAGCAAAATTAATAACTAATCTATGTGGAACCACTCATCACTCTTGACTTTTATGGATGTACTCTATGTGGGGGTGTAAACGAACAGAACACGAACGAACAGAGCTTGTGTTCGTGTTCGGTTCGTTTGAAATTTAGTTTGTTTGAAATAAGCTCGTGTTTGAAATTGTTCGTGAAGTCACTGTTCGTGTTCGTTTCTTAACGAACGAGTCGAACACGAGCTGCTCGCGAACAACAAGCCAGTTTGACATCCCTAATATTAATATATATAAATTAATTATTCAACTTATATTATATAAATATATAGTATATATCAGTATATTACTAATATAGTATATTAATATATTATTATTATTATTATTTTACTATATATTATAATTTATAAAATTTAATTTTTTGAATATCATAAATTTTTTATATATAATTATTTTAAATTGTTTTATATTTCGAACAATAACGATTCGAACACGAACGAACGCATCACTGTTCGTGTTTGGTTCATTTAACTAATCGAACGAAAAAAATTTGTTCATGTTCGTCTCGTCTACTTATCGAACAAATCGAACACAAACTCATTGACGAACCGAACACGAACTGTTCGCGAACAACGAGCTTTTTTGACAGCCCTAACTCTATGCAATGATCATGCTTAGTTTTATGATCAAATGCAATGTAATCATTGTGAATTAATTGCTCCACTTCACATAAGAATTGCTTAATTTCATCCAAAGTAAGATGCATTAAACTAAAGTTTTCATCAAGTTCACTTGTAAATAGATTTGTGTGTCTATTCATTTGAAATAATCTAGTCTTTCATTAAGTATGCCAAACTTCTTCAAATTAATGGAAACCAATGTTTTTGTTTAGTTTAAATATGAAACCTTATAATGTACATTTATTTATTCCCCTTGTGATCATAGGTAATAAGATATGTTAGTTGTGTGTGTGCCTTCATTAAATAGATTAGAGTCCATTATCTA
>NEWO01000016.1:1929258-1948304 GCA_003013225.1 Phalaenopsis aphrodite
ATTAGTCAAACCAATTTTTTATTCAAGTAAGGTGTCCACATAACAAGTTAATTATTTTTTAGTACGAATTCCACAAATGATTAAGAATTAAAATCACACTAGGCGTTAAGTTAACATTAATGTGCATAAATTTATAGAAGTTGATTAATCAATTTCTTATACAGTCTCGTATTGTCATTTCATACTTCTCAAACATATTATTCATTTCACCCAGTAGTTATAACATGTATTAATATGACTATTCAAAGCACATCATGATTTCAAAATGCCTAAGGAAATACTTGTATCCAAGTGATCTGCCAATAATATTTCTTGACAAAGATATATGGATATAAAGTATAATTTCTATAACATGTTCTAAAAAATTCTAACACTTTGTATTGATAAAATTGAAATATTTCTCATTGGCATATGTACATTAAATGTCATTTATAAAATGAGCTCATTAATTACATGAACATGACACTGCAAAATTGTAAAGTTCTTAACAAACATTTTAATGCAACAAATATGTTTCATTTCAAGTTTTGAATGCAACAAATGCATTAAATTCATTGTAGTGATTGAGCATTTTCATGAAATTGTCCACATTGTTTTCAATGAAAATGCTAATGCCAAAGATTAGGATTTTTTTTGCTCTTTAAATATTTTTAGCAATGCTTCTATTATTAAGGATCCGTTTGGGACTTTTTTTTAATTTTGTTTGTATTTTAATTTAAAATGAAACAAATTTTGTATGCTATAATACTTTTAATTATTTTAAAGAAATATTCAAAAAAAATTTATGTTTTTGAATATTTTAAAAAATAAATTACTTTGTTTTTAAAAATAAAAAAATAAAAAGTACAAAATTAATAATCAAACATGTTTTTAAAATGATTATAAAGATAAAAATAAACTAAAAACTTTTAAAAAAAAAACCATACAAATCTTAAATTAGAAATGAAATGAGCAACTTATTAAAATTCACCTGTTTTAAAAAAGTTAAAAGTAATATCTTTAATAATTTTGTATCTAAATAAAATATTTAATATTTGAATGATTCTGCAATTGCTAACAATTGCAGTTTATGAGCTTCTTACTCTAATACTCATTATTCGAGGGCACAGTCTCAATGTCCAAAATGCTAAGCCACTGCTTTGTTTTCCATGATAAACATCTCCTAGCTGACGGAAAAAACCTCCTTTGCACCTCTTAAAGATCTTACATGAAAAATGGAAGAGTCTAAAAGCAAGATATTCCAACTTTTGAGTGAGGCTCTACAAGAAGTTATTTTCTCCGCTCAGGGTAATTCTCAAGAGTCTTCTCTTATGGATGAGATTGTCATTAAACATTGTATTCCAACCGGGTTCAAGCTTTTCAAGCAATGATTCTTATGATGGGATGTTTGATATATGAACATACTGATTATTATAGAATCATTATGCACATGCAAGGAGCTTCTTTAATTTATCAATTTTTCTCCTAATACTCCTAAAGGCCAAGTTCATACTTGGTTTTACTCATTCCTAGAAAAAAATCATTCATCCCTTTGATAAGCCTGCTAAATTATTTGTGGAGCAATTCATTGTAGGTTGAATATTTTTCAAAGACTCCTTTCATAACTCTAGGATTTATCAAAGTGAGGGAGAGTTATTGAAAGATTATTTTTAAAATATTTTTTTGATGATGGGGGCAACCTTCACCACAGTCTTGAAAATTCATTCACATAAATGTTGTGGGCATGATTTTGGTGGAATGGTCATTCCACATTTCATTCAAACATCAAAGTCCAAGAGAACTAATTACGAGCTAAGGGGTAACATTCATTATAGTCTCAAAAGGTGTGCATGCCAACGTCCTATGAGCGACTGTGTTGAGGCAGTATTCTTGTATTTCATTCAGATATCAAGTCTATAAAAACTGAATCTAAGCTAGGTGGGGGCGGGACTAACCACTGACCTGATATGTCTAGCTAGAAAGACTTTTGAACACCTCCTCATCATACGAGTTCAATTCCTTCTCAATTTGATCAAGAAACTAACCTCCTTAATATTAGATGCACGGGTTGCTTTATACATAATAACTAAGCTTGTGTGGACAATACCTCTATTGGGGGACAACAAATCTAAAAGCAATAATGAATAAATTTTCAAATACCTTTTTTGAATATGAATACAAAAATATTCTTAAGAAGTAAAGTCCATATCAATATACACCCCATAATTAAGAAACACAGAACATGTCTAGCACATCATTATGAGCTTAGTCGATCTCATGGGGACTCAATTCAATCTCTTTGAATATAGCCTACAGTCGTCGAGCAGGTGCTTCAACTAAAAAGACAAGGTAAAGTAAAAAATCTTTGGTGGATTACAATATACCTCTTCTAATACAAACTACGATCATCAATCAAGTGCCTCAAATAAACAACATAATATATGTTAAAAATTCTTGGTGGATTTTGTTAGTGCTCTTCTAGTATAGGTTACGATCAACAAGCAAAAACTTCGATTAACAAGTTAAAATGGGACAAAATTCTTTGGTGGATTTCACTTAACTTTGTCCATAACAGGTTAATGTTGTCAAACATTTTCTGACAAAATAACATATGATAGATCTAGCATCTTTGATGGATCATTCAAGGCTTCTTATGTATAAATGACCTGAAAATTGATCTAATCCTTGGTGGATTTATCTCGGCCACTTTCCACAAATAGTTTATGATCTTCAAGTGAAAACTCTGCTCCTACTAATAACCTAGGATATATAGTGGATCGCTCGTGACTTCATATATACAAATAACTTCAAGTTGTCTAATATCATTAGTGGATCACTCATAACTTCTTATATTCAAATAACTTCAAATTGGTCTAACATCTTTGGTGGATTATTTATGACTTATTTTATATAAATGATCAAATAAGTCAAACATCCTTGGTGGATTTCTCATGTTACCTTATATATATTATATATATTAACTTTGATAAGGTAAACATCCATTATAGATTTTCTTTAATATATTTTGCCATGCAAACCGCGATGTTGCTAATTTATAACTTTTCATTAATTGTGTCACCCGTCTATCACTCTTATGCAGTCACCTGATTAGAGTATACATTAATGTTGACACTCAACACTATCAATATTGCTCAAGATTAAAATTTAGTTCGGCAAATGAGTTGGGGCATTACCCTCAACATTGACCACAATCATCATCGTTGTATTACCTACAATTCAATGTAATGACGGATCACTAATGACCGACAATAGTCACTATTGTAGTACACTATCACCATCAAAGGATCATCATTTTTTGATTGCCACTTTGTTAAACCATTGAGCCCAAAAATCACAACTATTGTGGAAAACTATCGTTGTCGTCTGATCACCATAATTATGATCACCGCCACCCGATAATCGCAACTATTGTATTACATTTTCATCATCTGCAAATCTTCTCCAACTGTCATTATGACTAGTCATATACCTCTAACCCTTGACAACTGTAGCATTTGTGATATACTATCATTATTGCCAAAGCATGATCTCCATGTCACCACTGTAGTCGCACCAGAACATTTTCATTTGGTCGCCGTTATTGCATACTATCGTCACCCGTCCAACACCACAACTTTCATTAGATCCCAACTGCTTCACTTTCAATCACTACTAGCCTTTATCATTGTTGTTGCATGCCAATGTCACCAGCCCGTCATGTTATCTGCCAT
Organism: Phalaenopsis aphrodite; assembly: GCA_003013225.1. NCBI lineage: Eukaryota > Viridiplantae > Streptophyta > Magnoliopsida > Asparagales > Orchidaceae > Phalaenopsis > Phalaenopsis aphrodite. The sequence continues at coordinate 1,932,969 of NEWO01000016.1, forward strand.
TGTCGACTCGTGTTCTTTGCTTTTGTTGTGTGTGTGTTTATATATATATATATATATATATACTCTACATTCTTATTCAAATAAATCAAGCTACCTCAAAAACAGTGATTGAAAAACAAAAGAATTCAGAACATAAAATCAGCACAAGTTTTATTACATAAACCACACATCCATATCTACTAACCTCCCCACCAATCACATACATCTATACATCCCACATCTCATACACATCAACCAACAAACCATCGCCCCATCCACAACAAATCCCAAAACTCACGGGCAAAATGTCAACGTATAGCTTTGCGGCCCGACACAAGTGAAAGTACTGCTCTTATCATCATACGCATAACTATATGCCGCCGGGCAAGCGCTCTTAAACACCATGGAATAGTTCGTCGGTCCGCACGTGCTTGGCGTCGCGTATGCGCCCGTGCAACAATCCCTCGGGTCCCCGAACGCCTCACAAGCACTCTTGCACGCTATAACTGACCCACTCGGCCCGGTCACCGCTAATCCGGGCGGGCATTTCCCATTCAAATCCGATTTACAACCAGCCGATTTACAATCCCCTGAGCCGCCCTCCGGCGCCACCGCGACCGGAAGATTATAGCCGTCAACGAGACTGACATCGTAGAAGTCCTTGTTGCTGTCATTGGATCCGAGAGTGATTTCGACAAGGGTGGTGGGAGGGGATCCACCGGCGCCGTTGCAGGGGATTTGGCCGGTGCGGCAATCACCCGTGAGGCAGGAGAACTTGCCGGAGGAATCGGTTGAGCAGAAGGAGCGGCCCCAGAAGCGGCCGGACCATGCCGGAGGGGCGGCGAGGGAGGAGGAGGAGGATGGTTGGAGTTGGAAACCGGTTTGGGAGAGAGGGGGGCTATTGGCTCCGGAGAGAGTGGCGACCCAGATTGCGTCGGAGCATTTGTTGGCGAATTTGAAGGTTGTGGTAGCCACGCCTGAGAAGAAAGCAAACATATAACATATATTAAGATTATAATTGAAGCATTCCTAAGTTCAGAAAACACGAGTTGAAGCTTTGAAGTTACCTTTACCGAGTAGGCAAATCAAAAGAGCTGCAACTATTGCAAGTTTCTTCATGGTCAGTGAAAACAGAGTTGGATGATTCCGACAGTTGCAGATTATGTCTAAATATGTATGTCACAGAGACGGTTCATTTTCAGAGATATATTATTTTAATGAACTGGAGGAGGTAGCTTGCCGTTTGATTGACAATTCTACTTTAAAAATGAAGTCTTGCCGTATTAATTAGTCTGCTGCGATGTGAAATCTCTCTCAAGTTTGTTGATTTTTGGCTAGTTTCTTATGCAGGCGATGTGCACTGCAGGATTAAATACATCATTTATGCTTCACGTTGTTTGCCACTTTAGGGGGCCGAAAGCCTGAAGATGGAAGAAGGCAGACATGGGGAAAATATTTGCATGATTGAATATGAGAAAAAATATTTTAAATTTAATATTAAATTTGTTTTATTTCGTTTTTAATGTAAGAATATAGTTTTATTTCTGAAGGATTTTGATGGGATATTGTTTCATAATTCAATATGACCAATGAAAGATACATGTTATATTAATTAATTATTTTATTTTATTTTTTTTTGCTATTTTTTCTCGTTAATATTTTTTGACTGATGGAAACATATGCGCAAAAGCGCATGAATACATATCATGAAAATATAAATTTGGTCATCATCTCGTTGTATGTTGAGCTTCTAGCAATAACATGCAATTTAAATGTTGAGAAAAATTAAAATTTTATAAACTCAAAATCACAGAATACAACTATCAAACTCACACAAATTTCATTTAGAAGCTCACAAAACTTTTCTTGAGACTTGATTCATAACCCAAAATGGTATGAGATATTTATACAAGTTTAGAAGTAATTGACGCCACACACATTATTCACCAACCAATTTATTCTTCACCTACCACATTTATCGCACACATACATCACATGTCTCACCTAATAGTGACCTTCCATCATATCAACTTTTCAACAGATGTAATTATTTAAAATAAGTTTATTTCTTACTTCAGTGGCTTAGTCAATGTGTCTGTCGCTTGATTTTGAGACATAATGTAATTCAACTCTACTTCTTTTCTTACAACACATTCTCTTATATAGTAATAACTGATGTCAATGTGTTTGCTTCTATTATGAAAGAAGAGATTCTATGTTAATGCAAATGCTGATTTATTATCAATATATATCTCGATGGGCACCTCTAATGGAACTTGTAATTCTTTCAATAAATTATTTAGCAAAATTGCATGACAAATGCATGAAGTAACTGCAAAATATCCAGCTTCACAAGTTGATAGTTTAACAATAGGTTGCTTCTTCAATACCCAAGGGAAGGTGGTATCATCTTTAAAGAACACAAATCCGGTGGTATTTTTTCCAATCATCCAAATCTTCACTCCAGTCACTATCATTGTATCCAACAATTTTCTATTTATTAGAAAAAGAGTAAACTATGATTGATTGTACCTATAATGTATCAAATTATTCTCTTAGCAATCTTGAAATGAGTTATCGTTGTGTAACGATTGAGTACTCCAATTGCATAAGTAATATCTAGCATTACACAAATTAAGCAGTGTAGAGTTTCGATGAAACTCTTATAAAAAATTAGATCCATCGTTTGTCCTTTATCATTTTAGGATTATTGACTCCATATTCCATTGAAGTTTCAATTGTAATAAAGTCTTCAATTTTAAAATTTTTAAGTGCATATATGGCATAGCATTCTTGAGTGATAAAGATGTTTGTACTTTCTTGCTTCACATCATTGCCAAGATAGTAAGTCATAAGCCTAATGTCTGTTATTTCAAATTTTTTGGGCATTTCCTTCTTGAATTTTTCATACATTTTTGAATTATTGCATTTGAAAATCAAGTTTTATTACTTAGAGTCAAACAAAAATTTTATAAGATGGTGGTGAAGCCTGCAATGCTTTATGACGTAGAGCGTTGGCCTTTAAAAGAAAAGTATAAGATTAAGTGATGTTGAGATGAGTGTGTTTAGGTAAATGAGTAACACTTGAGACAAAATGGGAAACAAATGTATTTTTGAAAGAGTAAGTGCAGCCCCAGTAGTAGACAAGATTAGAGAGAGTCGTCTTAGATGGTTTGGTCACATTAAACGACGCCAACCATCTGATGAGCCGATTATGAGAGTAGATGATTTAGTTTCAACTTATGTTAGGAAAATTAGAGGTAGACCTAAAAAGAAATGAGCTTGTTGTAAAAAAATGATCTTATTTTATTATAATTAAATAAAAATATGATACTCAACATGAAATAATGGAGTGAAAGTATTCATGTAGCTTACCCCACTTAGTGGGATAATGGCTTGTTGCTGCTACCTTTAAAAATTAAGTCATCTAAATACAAATACACAATTAAAATATATCTATCTTGAACATTAATATAAAGTGCATACTCATTCGGATAGTTAATGAGATTTTTTTCTTTCAAATACTTATCTATTCGAGTATTCCAAGTTCTTGACGCTTACATAAAACCATATAAAGCCATCTTAAATTTTAGGATTTTTTTCTTCTTGCCCTTTTACTTCATATCTCAAAGGTTGTTCAATATAAAACGTAACTTTCATCCATTTGATGGATATTTCTTTCATTCATGTTGGGTTTCCAAAAAATTATTAGTCTAATGGTTTCATGATGAGTGACGGGAAGAAATACCTCATCATAATCAATTCCATAATTTTATTGTATCATTTAACCACCAGTCTTGCTTTGTATCTCTATATATCTCCTTTAGTATTCTTGTTCACTTTATACGATCGTTTACCTTTGCCTTATATCCCGTGAAAGTGTAGCAAGCTCCCACGTATCATTCTTTGTGATTACTTTATTTTATTTATCCATAGCATCTACCCATTTCTTACATTCTACAACTTATTGATAGATGAAATGTTCACATTCAAAAAAGAATAATATCACATCAAGATTAATGATAAATTTTTCATTAATTGGATTATAGAGTTTTTAACTTTTCGAACTTGAGTCATAGCCATTGAACACATACCTTTCACTTGTATCATCAATTTTCTTCTTTTTTTTTGTCTGGAATGTGAACATTTGTGATACTTTCAAAGACTTTAATGTAAGAGATTCCAATTTTCATTCCACTCCATACTTCTTGAGGATGTACACTTCTTTTAGGAGAGTGCTTTGTTAAGTAACGTGCACAATTGACCGCCTATGACCAAAATTCTTTAAGCATTCTTTTAATTTTGAGCATGCCTAAAGCCATATTTAGAATTATTCTATCCTTTCACTCTGTTACTCTATTTTGTTGGGGGATCTTGGCACTGTTAAAGGACGATGAGTTCCATGATATTCATAATACTTTTTAAATTCGTTGGATGTAAACTTTCCTCCATAATCAAATCAAATGGTCTTTATATTAAGACCACTTTCATTCTGAACAAGAGCTTTAAACTTCTTGAATATTTGCAACATCTCCAATTTTATTATAAAAAAATAGATCCATATTTTTTTCTCAAAAAATCATTAATAAATTAAAAAAATATTTACTTTCACTAAAAGGCATTAATTTAATAGGAACACAAACATCGGCGTATATGAGCTCAAGTGGTTTAATTGCTCTTGAAGTTCATTCATTTGGAAAGCTTTTGCAAGATTGCATTCTAAAAAAACAACCCTCACACAGGGTAGATCATAAATTAATGTTGATATTAATATCTTTCTTAAAGTGCAATTCAATAAATAAATTTATGTAGAACACTACGAAATACTAGCTAACTTGTCTACACATCAGACCTCGGTATTCCTAAGGTCAAGAGAAGAAAACTCTAAATCCTATGACTCTATTTAGTGGTCGTTTGGGATGGTGGGGCCAATCAACCAAGTCGGTGGAAGGAAAGTGCGCATTGAGCCAATGGAGGCAGTCAATCAACAACACATGCAAAAAACAGATGTTTTTAATGCACATTTTTGAAATTCATGAAGTGTGCATAATGAAAATGTAAACACATGCAATATGAAACTCGAGTAGCTCCGACAATGAATCATGCTCGTCCTAACAAACTCATGGGAGGCTACACGATGGAGATGTGTACCAACACCATATTGTGTGAGGTAGCATGACACCCAACTCTGTTTGCATGATGCTAAATGAAAAATCCCTTGTAAGGAGGATTCTCCATGGCCGAGAAAATGACAGTCAAAGGAATGCCTTTGAGTTCTCGGTCGGTGAATTTTAAACGTCCATTCAAATAAAATCACCTAGGCAAACAACTAGATTAGTACAACCCAGATTTTCAAATTTTGGGAATTTTTGGCTAGAAATAAAAAAAAAATGTATATGTTTAACTCTTTGGATTCGTAGGGGAAACATAAAACAACAAATCTTATGGGGCTTCCACTAAGCACACAAAATCCTACCCTAAATCCTCTATCATCCAAATCTAGGGGGCTCCAGAAATGAAAAATTGCGAGAATTTCAGAAATCTCACCAATACAGTGGTTGGTGTCGCGTTCTCTAGACTTGTCCAAGCTCCTTTGCGATGAAGATGACGGGCCACCCTTCTCCTTCTCTTTCTCCCAAGTGGTGAAGAAGCTCTCCTTGCCAGAGAGGATGACGACATCACCAGATTTCTTCTCCAAAGTAGTGAAGAAGCTCTTCTCACCGAAGAAGATGATGAAATCACCAGAGTTTTTCTTCTTTAATCCTAGGATAAAGCTCTCCTAGGCTCAACCCATGAAGAATCAATGAAGAGGAAGAAGAAACCAATGGAGATGAATAAAAATAGGAAGAAGAAAGAGGATAATATGAAAGAAGTAGCTCCCTAACTTTCTTCTCCTTGAAGAAGATGAAGAAAAGCACTCTAAGCTCCAATGCTCCTCTCAAACTCTTTTGCAGCTCCACGCAAAATGACAATCGATGCCATGTCTTCTCCACTGCCTTAGGAAGATAAACCTTGGTTCAAAGATTTTATTTGGCCTTTTTACTCCATTTGGTATAAGAAAAGTATCCATAGATCTCATGTTTTGGTGAAAAACTAGACAAAGGCACTATCCAACGGTCACAACAGCGTCGTCGACAGAAATCCAGGGACCGAAGGGTATAAATTGCAAAATAGGTTGAGCCGGCATGGGCACATCATATCACAAGCTTCGTGTATGAAGGGTAGCCTTGGTTACGTCTGAGATCCCACATAATTATGTCATGTGCTCTATCTGTCTAGAGTGTTCAGGCAGGTCAAGCCAGTTTTGAGTGTGGTCAGGCCGGCCCTCAACAAAAAAATTATGCTTCTGAAAAAGTTTGTTGAAGGGGTTTTGAGCCTCATGGGACCTTGGGAAGGCTGAATATGAGTAAGACATGACTCTCAGACATCTGTGAAGGTCATAAATGCATCCTTGGAGCCCAAGAAGGCACTCCACATGCATGTCACCAAATAAAAATGGTTTCAACACAAAATCCATATGTTCTATAATTAGGCTTAAGGTACGAACAAGGTGCAAGGTAACCTTATCAACGGTCTACATCACAAGAGCATCTATATAGTTAAGATAAAGCCCCAGGACGCTAAAACAAATGTCAGCAGAGGGAACACTCAAGGTGATGTTGACTTGGGGATGATCGCCTTAGAGCATGGCCATGACGGTGCATACTCCAATTACGGTGCCCAAAGCGTCTGCATAAAGGTCGCAAGGTTTCCTTGAGTCACGGTAGGGCATGTACGATCTCAATACAATCTTGTGTTACTCTGAGAGGACGTCCCATATATGTTGCATAAAAAATGGATACCAACGTAGAAAGAGGGAACTTTGTACGATTCAACTAGTTGGAAATTTGATGCACGCGATGAGTTATGCCATACAAGATATTTCATATGCAATAGAAGTGGTCAACAGGTACATGAACAATCCAAACAAACATCAAGTGGATTCTCAGGTACTTTGGGGAAACAGTCAACATGACACTTTATTATGGAAGATATTGCAGGAGCTGTGTACAATAGGAGAAGTGCAACAACGTATATCTTTACTTTAGGAAACACAATGGTGAGTTGGGTTTCCAGGTTGCAAAAGATCATAGCACTTTTAACTGCGAATGTAGAATACCTTGTTATTCATGAGGATAATAAGAATATGTTTGACTATAGGGTCTTATGGTAGATTTGTACAAGGGGCAAGGGATTAGAAAGCTTCATAGTAACATTATGAGTGAAATTCATCTTGATAAGATGTTTTTCATGTCAGGTTAAAATACATTCAGTTGAAGTATCATTTTATATGCTCTCTCTTGGAAGATGGACACTTGCTCTTAAAAAAGCTATACATAGCTCAAGATCTTCCGGATATATTGACGAAGGTGGTGATAATTGAGAAATTGAAGCTATGCTTTGCTTCATTGAATTTCATGAAGGTTGAGACTGGGGGTGAGCCACACCACCGTTTGTGACTATGAATGTGATATAGATGGACTATGCAGATTTATAGGGTCATGTGTTGATTGCAATCAGTCTCCAAATGGGAGATTGTTATGGTGTGAAGTCTGCTTTGGAGCATCATGAGCACCATAACCACAACAACAGGCATGAGAGACTGAGTGCTTGTCGCTTTAATTTTAAGAGCACAATTAGGGGTGCTTTTGAGCCTAATGTGGGTGCCGCTGCGCCCAGCTATGGGACACCCTTGCACCCACCTCTCAGGTTTCAGTCTTTTCTTCTCAAGACACAAGCGCTAAGGAGCTCAATTTTGAGCACTTTTGCGCCTAATGCGGTTGATCCATAATTCAACTTAAGAAGCATTATTTCGAGTGGTGATGTAGGAAGTTCCATAGCGTGTTTTTTTCAACATTGTTTTTATGAAGGTGAGAAGCGTCAAAGAAGAGAATTTTGTATATGTTTCTCTTTTCGGATTGAGAGGAATGATTAGGGATAGAAGTGTTATAAGTTTTTTTAATTATAGAAAGGAAATCTGAGTATGTTCTCTGTAAAACTATTTGAATTCATAATGAAAATTTATTTGTGGTGTAGCTCAGTGATTTTTTTTCCAGTTCTCGGAATCTTCCACGTTAAGTCCTTGTGCGCTTTTCTTAATTGACTTTGCTGTGCTTTGGTTCGTAATATTTATTCTGATTTCTTCGAATGTATGCAATTCTACTTCATGATGTGTTTTAGATTTAAATTGATTCTAAGCCTACGTAAAGTTGAAGGGGATTGTTTCATCCCAAAATGTCCAACACCTCTTATGGTGACGCACATTAATTTAAGAAGAGATGATTGTGATATTAAAAATAAACATAAGATAGATTAAGATGACACTATGTAAAATGTTCATAGTAAATTATTATTAGAGATAACCTCATCCGTTTATAATGCAATTATATCTAATAAATAAGCGAAGTCTTCTAATTGTTTATGTCATGGGAATATAAATATATGTTTTATTGATACATAAAATACATAAATAGCTACTATATTATAAGGGTCAATGCTATAAGGAATATATATATATATATAGTGAAGTACTTATGTTTTGACCCTTCATTTAATAGTCATTTATTTGGGGTGGCTGTAAAAGTGTTTATAAAGTTGTGATTGAGAAAAGGACTTCTCATAAAGCTTTTGTGGAAATTTTAAATATATATATATATATATATATATATATATATATATATATATATATATATATATATATATATATATATATATATATATATATATATTTCAAAAATGCAAACAACAATTTTTTTTCTTAAACCCAGAAGTTGTTTTTCAAACAGAACTGCAATGACGATCATAGCTTAAAGCAAAGCAGACAGAAGATTGTCTCAAATATAACTTTAATAGATATTCAATATTCACTACACACAAGTGGCTATTTTTTATGGCAAAAAATTTCTTGATATGCGTTAGAAGAAATCATTTTGGACGGCTTTGCTATCCCTCATTGAAAGGGGATATTGTTGTAAGATGCTATACAATATACATACAACAATATATATCATTATTGTATAAAGAGTCTGGATGCATCAGAACCATGCAAACAATAACTTTCTTAAGAAAAAGGTCATATAAAAGAACTCAAATTGATAGTCCTGAAGGCTGATGGAAAAGCTTTTCAATGGCTGACAAGCTAAACCTTTGAGCAGGCGAGGCTGACAAGATACTGCATGAAATTACCTGAAACCATAACCATGTGGTGGTTTATAGTTTGCCACCAAACTCATTAAGAATATCTCAACTTATTGCGAAACTACAGACTTTTGCCTGCTTGTAATTTCATAAAAGTAATAAATTGTAGGGGTTTTTACGTATATCGCGCCTAAAACTTTAATATTTAACTATGAACTTTCATAATTACAAACATTATACGATACATTTTCATAATACACGTAACCATGTGTATTATGTGCATGTGTTGAATAAGTAATTGAAAATTAATTTATTATTTTTCTTTGAGGTACATAAGTTTATTTATTTTTATTTTTAGTCCATTTTACTTTTGTTTTGTTTTCGATTCTCTATTTTTAGAAAATATGTCGACACTGTAATGATTTATATGTTTTTAAAGATAAAAATATAAAATAAGATTAGTTGGGTGCTTTTTAGTTTTGTTTAGAGAAAAAACTATATTTTTTTATAAAACGGTTGGATCCACCTCCACTTCAGTATTAAGCTATAACGTCCCTACTGTATACGTCGTCTTCCTTGCTTCACTCGGCATAACAGATTACCTGCGGGCGGGAGGGCGACTGGTGTGGCTAGCGGAGGCCGACGTTGACTGGCGCTGGAGAAGGCAGGTGCTAGGCAGTGGCTGCGATTGGCGGGGGGCGGGGGTGGTGGCAGGCATCAGGAGGTGGGGGCCGCTGACAGAAGCCAGCTGCAGGGGCGGGCTACAGGCGGCGGTGGCCGACAGTTGGCGTGTTGCGGTCAGCGGAGTCTTACGCAGGTAAAGCTCCAAAAAGTATATTTTTAAACAATATAAATACAATTTCATTGTTTTTGATTTTTTGAAATCAAGCCTTTTAAATATGTTTTCAAAACAAAATTAGAAGAAAAAAAAAACAAATAACCAATAAACAAACAATATTTTTGGATTTATTTTCTATCTTTTATTTTCTAAAATAAAAAATATAAAACAGAAAGTGATCACAAACACGACTAATTTTTTGAGTTAACAATTAATTTGACTTATCCAAATTTTTTTTCACATCATTTAAATTAAAATAGGACTAATTTTATTTTCTAACATAATAATAAGAGATAAATCCCTTGGCCTGTAATTTTTTTTAATATTAGTTAAATTAATTTTTTAAATTATATTTTTATATGAACTGGTTTAGAAGCTTGCATTAAGTATCTTTAAAATTATAAATTGTTAAGTTCATATATTTTTATTTTACTCAATAAATGCTTAATTTTTTGTGGTCATCTCTCTAACTCAAGGGAATTGAAGAATCAATGAATTCATGTAGCAAAACTTCTTGCCACTTGAAAGAGATAGTCTTCATTGAATCATAAATTTAAACTAGAAAGTTTAGTTTATGATCATATCAAAACTTAACAATTTCATTTATCATGAACAAATTACTAATTGGATTGAAGAAAATAGAACCAAATATAAGCTCTTGTTCTCGAATCTGCCCTGAGCTTCTTCTCTTGCTTCCCTTGGCTTTTTGTGTTCTCCATTCAGTGGTTCCAATCTGTACCATAATATTGTCAGTTGAACTTTTGAATAAGGGTCTGTTTGGGGCGGCGGTGCAGTGTCACACCGCTATTTTGTCTATTTGAGTAAATTGCAACTTCACAGTTTTTTCAAAAAACTGCTACTGAAATCTGTGTTTTCCCACCACTCCTGACTAGATGCGATGATAACTTTCTAGCTGTTGTCTGACTTAATAAAAAAATTTATAATAGTTATCACAGCTTTTTGAACATCAGATTATTCACAGTTATTATTTAATAAGTTGCAGTTGTCCCAGACATACCCTAAGATTGATGCAAGTAATAACATCATAAGGCTAGAAAGTCTAACATCACAACTTTGGAGGTCTTCTTATGATTATGATTGCTATTTTACAAAAACTCGCTTCTTTTACTCCGCGAGTCCTTGTTTGTTCCTCTTCGCTCGGTTGTTTCATCCATTTTAAATTGTATTTACAAATAAAAATAAAAATAAAAATAAATTTGTGATAACATTCATCTATATTTCATTTTTTTTTTGTTTTTACATTTTTTTTTCATGTAAAAGTACTTCTTTTTCTTATTTGACATGAGTGATTTGATAAAACTTGTGCAGCATGGTGCAACAAGTTGGATTATGGTCAGATTAGATACAAATAAATATAAGTATTTTTTTTCTTGTGGGTGCTAAGATGCTTTGATTATACTTCTGATAAATACAACAATAACTAGCCACATGCTAAGCATAAACTGATGTAGTGTCCACTAAAGGAGCTGTTGTAATTAGTATTTGATATTTGTGTTGGATTTTTCTGACGCAAATATCGAATTTTTTCGACGCAAATTTAAGCGTTGGATTTGCATATGAAGTGCGACAAATAGTGGATTCTAATATTTGAGTAAGCCTTTTACTTCTACTTTGTGTCCACTAATTCATCGCAAAAGATAGACTAAAAACGCCGAAACCTGAAGTTGAATTGCGACGGAGTTTGCAACTAATAGCTCGACACAAATACTTTACTTGAAAGCATCATGGCACGTCCGACACAAATACAATGAAAATGCTGCCGCGAATAAAAAGGATTCTGCGTTTACTAAATTGGGTCGAAAGTTTCCAACGCAAATTTGACTAAAATCTAACGCAAAGGCCCTAGAATTCTGGTCCCACGCATCTAATCTTATTTCTCTTCTTCGTGCCTTTCGCCTCGGAAACGTCAGACCCTCCCACTCTCTGTCGAAACCCTCACCCCTAGCTTATCTCCCTCCCCCTCCCGGTTTCGCTCAAAACCATCGCCTTCTTGAACAAACCTTCGCGATACAGTCTCCATTCGAGCTAGTTGGGAAGGCAACGACTGTAATGCAGCTAACAGAGATCATCAAAACTCCCATATTTCACATCCTTCCGCTCCGCTTCTACCTGAAAACTATGAGAAATGTAAGTCTATTTGCTCAATTCATTCTCATTTTAACTTTTATAATGTGAAATGGGTCTTTTCATGACATGTATGTAAAAATTGAAGTTTAGGTGTTAAGGATTTTAACATGCCTAGAGGATGCTTCAATCAACTTGCATTATTATTGGAGGAGACAAACCCTATATAGAATTTAGTTCTGGATGATCTGTACAAAACCATATAGTGTCAAAACCATGCTGGAGGACTAATATGATTAGACATAATTTTGATGTTATGTATATTGAGAATAATTTTTTTGATGAATATTAAGGGTAAATTAAAAGATATCATGAAAATAAGATTGAAGTTGAAAGAGTGTTACAAAAGGAGGGGCTTAAAACCTTAAGAGACAAATGTGAGGGAAAATAATAAAGTCTAAAGCTACATATTGTCTCGCATTAGATTAGCAAAAAAAAAATATTTAAATGGGTGCATCTTTGAAGTTTCCTGTTGGATGTGTCTCAAATTTGAGCCACTATTTTGACTTGGGAATGAGGAAGATATTTGGCATGAAGAGTCATGAGTGTCATAAATTTTTACAATGCTTCCTACATATTACATGTAAGGTACTGCCTAGGTCAGTGCTTGATTCGTTGATCGAAATAAGTATATTTTTTATAGAATTATGTGCAAGGACGATGAACTTTGACTCGTTGATAAATCTTGAGGCGAGTATTATCTTATTAATGCAAGATCAAGTGGATATTGCCTCTTAGTTTCTTCAACTCTATATAGCATATGCCCATACAACTATGTTATGAGGCTATATTGAGGGTCCAGAGCAGTACAAAAGAATGTATCCCTTTGAAAGATATGTACATGATGGAAAAACCTAATTAGCGTTGGAAATTCTAATGCAAATCGGGTTATTTTTTACGCTAATTCAGATTAGCGTTGGAATAACGTCATTTTTTTCTAACATTAAAATGTGTCGCTAATTTATTTTGCGCCAACAGTAGTGTTAGATTTTAATTTGCACCCGCATTAGCATAAAAAAACAACCTCACTAAAAATTACCATCAAACATGTAAGCGACGCTGGCATAATGAAGCAATAACGTCAAATAGGACCGACGCAAATTAGTGTCAAACATGTCCAATGTTAATTAGAGTTTGTCATGGCCGATACTAATTAGCGTCAACCTTGAACGACATTATTGTGTCGTTTTAGCGACAGTTTGTATATTTGGTTGATAGTAGGTTTTAGTGTCAGAATTTTCTTACGCTAACCTGTAATAAAAAAAGCAATGAAATGATTAGATTTCTATATACATGCACATAACAAACACAATCAACATAATATAATATTTATCTATTATCACAACTCCTAAAATAAATTTCCAACATACACATAATGATACCAAATCATATTAAATATAAATAGATTAAAGTGATCATAATTCACAACACAAGAAACTGAAAGTTCACACAATACAAAAATCAAAAAAATATAAAGTAAGCTCCTATGTCAATGGAACATTATCAAACATAGAAAAGAACAAAATCTTCATTCTCAGCATTCTGCTGTTGCTCCTCCTCAACCAGACGCATGTGTCGCTTGCTTTGGCGATCAAAATCTCTGTCAGGCCTGCTAGGCTATCTAAACGAGTTGTTGGCATTCAAGCACCCATCGGTGCTCTTTTTTCATTATAATCACACACCTGACAAGCTCCTCATGTTGAGCCTATAATGAGCTTGGGCCGCCCACAACTGCTCGGGAACGCTTGACCTCAAACAACACCCCCTTTTCTCTGAGGTCATACACTCTCCTCTTATTCCCCGTCGCCGCATCCACAACTCATAATCAAACTGCACAGTGGTAGACTGGCTACCATTATTAACGGACGGTGAGATTTGGCTGGCCATCTCCCTCTGTCTCTCCCGGAGCCATTCGTACTTCACTAACATAAAAATATTCAAATATTACTTAACGTTTTAAACATTAATTGATATATTAAAAGAATTAAATTTACATTGAAATGACGAGGGTGGTCGAATATCCACTGTTGTATGCCCACGTGCTGATGTATTAAGACGTGCAACTCTACGGTGGATGGCTCTTTGTCAAGCTCTTTAGTCTGTATATAGTATCAGATAAATACCAATAATCGAGTTTCAACCCCCTATGATACAGGTCAAACTTCACTTCATCAGGTGTCAGGTATGCTTGATTCTTGTGCTTCACATAGAGGCATTAGAGCTTACCTTCTGAGAGGTAAACAGACTGTTGCGATACCACATGTATGAACTCTTCAATATCGGTCATAAACTCAATAGTTAATCATTTTCTTCCCTGATATAATCTGTTATACATCCACGATATAACTCTTTGAACATTCATCTATACCATAAATGTTGTTTTATAGATTAGGGCACCTACACATTAGAGATCCTACTTAAAATCTTAGGTCATCTACACATCATACCTTAAATTCATAGCCCACAAATCCAGAGTATCAATCTAAATTTTCTTATGTACGTAAATAACAAAAATTTATGTGCGATGTCCACCTACATATCACACTTAAATTTTCCTCTTTACTTTGTTATGTATTTACATATCTCACACCTAAACTTTCAACCCTAAATACATAGTACAAACATCGTATGTATTTACATATCTCACTCATAAATCTTCATATTTACCTACATATCATGAAATTGCTAATACATTCACATATCTCACACCTAAATTTCATATTTACACACCACAATTTTTGTATTCATTCACATATCTCGCACATAAATTTTATATTTACATTCATACCACAATTTTCTTATCCATTTACAAATCTCGCTCCTAAATTTCATATTTACATACATAGCACAATATTTCCTATGCATTCACATATCTCACACCCAAATTTCATATTTACATACATACCACAACTTTCTTATGCATTTACATATCACACACTAAAATTTTCATACATAGCACAAATTTCTTATGTATTTATATATCTCATAACTAAACTTAGGGAAAATCATGAAATCCATATGTATTGCATACTTAGCAATGGAATACAAAAAAAAGACTCGAGCAAAGCCTATGTATTTTTAGATGTAACACATATGCAAGTATAAAAGAATAAGATGAAAACATTTGCTAAACCAAAGCTTGGAGGCGTGGAAGAAGATTGCTAACATTGGACAGAGCGGAGAATAGGACCCGAAAT
>NEWO01000016.1:1966123-1981295 GCA_003013225.1 Phalaenopsis aphrodite
GAATCTTAATAACATTATCTTCAACAGGTTTTGGGCTTTACATGGGCTAGTGAGCACGATGTGCAGTAGCAATAACAGAACGAGACATTACAGGATAACCTCGTGAAGGCATGTCGCGAATAGGGATGGCAACAACATTGGCTTCAAAAGGAAATTCTAGATTTACAAAGAGTTTGGTTGCTCCAGTGTTCCTAGTATTGATGGACAACATCAACTAGGAGGATGTTAGCTCCACCCCAAGCAGAATAGTGAAAACAATATTCTGTAGATTTATTCTGCATAAATGAAAGAGGGTGATCAGCAAGTCCAAAGCTTAATATTATGCCCCACACTTTCAAAGATGCAGAGACATAATAACAGATGTACAAAAATATTCAATATTCCATTAGAACTTTAAATTTTAATTTGATTATACTCCGGCTGCTATTATATTAGAATAATGAGTAGTCAAAGATGCAAAGAGAAGCCTTCCCCGATGGAGTCACCAGAAATCTATGGTCTCCAAAAATTCACAACCGCTCCCTATGAAAACTCTCTGCATTTATTATTTTTTTTGTTTTGAGAGAGAGCTTAAGAGGGTCGCATTTTCAAAAGACAGATTGGATTGTATATAATACATTGACCAGAGATTTCACCCTCATTTAGCGAGGACTTTTAATCTGAAGTTCAAGATTTCTCATAGGTGCAAACCCCTGTGGTTAATTACCCCTCCTGATAATGAGAGCAAACTTTCGATTAAGGTTATTCATTAAGAATTAAATATTCAACATACAATAGCAGCAAACTTAAGATTTAAGTTGTAAAATTTATCACTTGAAGCTTAAAGCGGATGGTGGGGGAATGAAGACAAAACAGGATTAAGATCCCATGGTTCTGTCATCCCAGGTCATCATGGTCTCTAATCTACTTAGTTAGATGAGGTACTCGACCTAACATAACAGAAGAATTATTGTCAACATTCTTGGGTTGTGTCATCCAAGGTATCCTTGTGGATCTAGGGTGGATGGTTGTCTAAGGGGACAAATTTAACTCGATCTTAGGTAATAGAAGAATGTATGTCAATCAATTGTACACTTATGATACACAATTCAAAGAGTAGAAAACCATTAAGAAGCATGTGGGATGCGGTCGTGATCGTAATATGATGATGTCATTTGGCGGCAACCACCTGGTCAGAGGGCTCTAGTTCTAACAACTACTTTGTGGTGTCATTTGGCAGCAGAACCACGTACACAGAGGACTCGGGACACATCTTTACTCGTCTGCAATTACTTTGATCGTTAATATGTTGATACATTTGATATGATATTTGCTGTTTGTGAGCTGGAGTCAATCAGATGTTTGCCACCCTCGACAAGTTGTTGCGGAGGACGGATAGATTTTACTTTTAGATTTTAAGTGGTTGAATTTTGCTTTACATATTAGTTGGTTATTTTGAAATGCTTGATTTTAAAGATTCCACTGGTTGAAATCTTAGATTAACACGACTATCATCTGAGATTTGAATATTTAAAGCTTTTATATTTGAAGGGTGACATTTAATTTTATTAGTTTAAGTTTCTTAAAGTATAAGTCTTGTCAACTCCTATCCTTATAGGTAGGAGGATCAGACTAGCAGGGTGATTTGAACATGTAAATTCTTGTTTTAAGTTTTAGACGTCTATTTTAAAACTACTAGACTTGTTAACTTTAGTCATTCTGAGAAGGATGATCATATTAATGGGGTGATTTGAACTTGTAGATTCTTATTTTAAGATTTATACGTTTATTTTAAAACTCTTAAACTTGTCAACTGCAGTCATTATGAGGAGGATGTTCAGACCAGTGGGGTGATTTAGACATGTAAATTCCTATTGTAGGATTTGGACATTTATTTTAAAACTACCAGACTCGTCTACTCCAGTCCTTGTATGGAGGAGGATCAAACTAGTGAAATGGGACTTCCAACCTTATCCAAAGGACAAAACAGTCTGATTAGCCCACACAACATTCTCGAACATTGTATTTAAATATTTAATATTTAGTTGGAGCTCATGCAGTCATTTAACTTTTTAATTGATTTGTTTATATAACCACCTTAAAGCATATATAGCTCAAAAGTACCTCAAGTGGCACTCATCTAAGCTTTAAAAGTGTGGCCCAAATTTGGAGGTGTTTCATTGAACTTAAGAGATAACCATAAAGCTTAGAAATTTTAATTTATTTGGAATTCAAAATATTTGCAATAAGCTTTAAATGCATGTTATCTATTTTCTAATAGGAGTATTGGGAATCTAGTCGAGGTTAATTTCAAATTTTAAGAAAGCTTCATATTTAAATAATTTTTGCCCTTGCCAACACACAACTTAAATTTGGAAAGCTTGATATTTAAACCTAGGAACGTAAGTCTGAAAAGCTCAATTTCAAAATATGTTTAAGTCCTCTGAGCATAAACTTTCAAGTATGATTTTTCAATATTTTTTAGCCGTTACAGTTTTATGATTTAGAACCCATAACCTTAAAAAAAAATTTTAAAACCTACAGAGCCTAAATATTTAAAAACCCGGGTCTCTGACATTTGAAAACCCTAAGAGCCTAAATTTTAAAAGCTCGAGTCCAAATCATTTTAAATTTTGAAATAAGTTGAATTTTAAGCTATATTATAAGCTCAAACATCTTAAAATTTTAAACTAATAACAAGCCCAATTCACCCAAATTTTTAGCAGCATCCGGGATTCAACCCCTGTTTAGGTGCATGAGAGAATGCTCACCTTCCCAGCTGGCCTTCGGTGTCATAAGACACTGCTATCGGGAGGAAATGAGCAAAAATAATATTTAAGTCATGCTGTTATGAGACAAACTAGACAGGCAAGAGCGCTCGGGTTGGGCCACAATAATTGGGCTGTGCTGATGTAAGGATCGAGCTTGAATAAGGTGAACTCTCGGTTAGAGCTGTCAAAACGGCTCGTTGTTCGCGAACAGCTTATTATCGGTCGTTAAGAAGCTCATGTTCGGCTCATTTTTCTAAGTTAACGAGCTGAACACGAACAACACAAACAAATTTTTGTTCGTTCGTGTTCGGCTCGTTTTGGCTCGAATATATATATATATATATTTGATGAGTAGTATTTTAAAAAAAATTAATTGACTACAAGGCTACAAAGATTTATAATCAATTAGAAGTATTAACGAAGAAAATAAAATAAAAATTATTAAATTAGATTCAAATGTTGTTTTAAATCTTACCTCAATTCTTAACATCTTATGGCAATGTGATTAGAGTTATCAAAACGATTTTTTATTCGTGAACGGCTCTTGTTCTACTCGCTAAGTAAACGAGCCCAACAAGAACACACTTTTTGAGCTTCAAATATAAACGATTGTTTACACCCCTACTCTCGGTTTAATATCGGAGAATCGCACAGGAGCAAAGGTAGAATCAGGCTAGGCCAGATAAATGTTCGACGCAGCTAGGAGGAGAAGGAAGGCTGGGTCGCAACTGGGAAGAAGACGTCCCGTGCGCTGGGAGTTCGACGTTGGGAATCGATCGCAGTAGAGGTGAATCGGGTTGTGCGGCAGGGAGAAGGCTTCGCGTACGCAATGGGCTAGGGCAGAAAGGAAGAGAGGGCTCAACAGTAAGGATCGCGACACAGGGAGGATCTAAGGTCTCTATATGTCACGAATTTGTGCATAGAAGGTACGGATCAGGGGGAAGCAGGTTAAGGAGGCAACAGAGGATTTTGATTCTTGAATCAAGCGATACGTTTGCTGTGAGGGGAAGGAATGGAGCAACATGTTTTCAACATTAAGGAACGACAATGTGCAAAGAATTGTTTGTGTGAACAGGGGAAAACCAACTTAAACAGAGGGAGGATTCGGCAATTACACGAGATGACAAGGAGGGAGATCGACTTTGACAGTGCAGTCTCGAAAAGGGAGAAGAGGGTGTACAGGACTTTACGGCGCACGGAGGGAAATTTTGGCGCAAGTCAGGGATTCTTGCATGAATAAACAAAAGAGAAACAGTAGAAACATGCGGGACTTAAGACAGAAGAAAACGAAGACAATCGCACAGGGCTCCGATTGTAGCTTAGAACAAGAAAGAGACGGACAACGGATCCCAAGAGAGAAGATGAACTAAGTTAGAGATACTAGGAAGATAAATTATTGTGTTAATGGTTGCATGCTATAATGCAAGACAGATGCAGCGGTGACAAAATGCAGATTTTGATGTGTTGAAAGATTCAAGCCAAGGAGACGAAGTGGTAAAAATAAATAAAAATTTTTTTTTTACAAGTGTCACTACTTTTGTTGTTTTGATTTTGCATCATCCTTTTAATTTTGCTGCATACATTATGCCTCTCATACTTCCTTTTGTTGTTATTACTACTTTAACTAATCACTTTTTTCATGTTATAGAGGACATCAGGTGTTACTTGAGGTCAGCAGCCTCAAAGGCCTCTTCCTCAAGAAAAAATTTTGCGTGCGTTGTCCAGACAACAAACGTACAACAAACAATGATCATGTGATTGATAGAAAAAAAAAATCATGATTATTACCTTCTGACCGTTGTCCGGACGCTGCTGCTTCCAGATATTACACAAAATTTTCACCTTTCTCAGGCCACCATAAGTAGTACTCACAGATGGCTGAAGTAGCTTTGAACTTTGAAGAGATTTGTGTTGAACACACACAATCTCTCTCTGATCTTTAACTGTAAAATTGTAATATATTTTCTTAATGAACCTAAATTAAAATAAAATTCTAAGTTATTTATTTGAAGCTCCATAATAATTTCAATACAGCTCTTACTTTTTGATAATTGCTGGGATCAACGTTTTTGCGAATAAAAATAAAAATAAAACTGTGACAATGTATAAATACTTTTTTTTCTTCAGATTTCTTCTTCGCATTTGTTCCACTGACTATATATTAATGTGAAAGTATGTCTGATATGCATGGAAATGCCCCTTAAAAAGTTATTCTAGCAAATATTCAAACTAAATTATTTATGCCCGTCAAATCAACGAATTAATACACAACCAAATCACTCCCAACTTGTCATGCTACTTATCGCATCCCCTCCACTGCCCGCCACCACAGATTCTTCATAGCAAAGCCGCCTACTTGCGTCCCTCTTCTTCTCTTCCTCTCTTCCACCATCTCCCCTCCTGCTTCTACCTCGATCGGTGCCATGGCAGACTGGATTGTTGGCCCAATCATGGACAAGATCATCAACGCTTGCTCTGATTACCTGCAAGATCAATATAGATGGCAGACGGGCATGAAGGAAGAGCTCGAAAGGCTGCGAGAGAACCACCCCAAGGTCCAAGCTGTCGTCTCTGCTTCCACCCAAGCACAGATCAGAGATCGAAACCCATCTCTCAACAGCTGGATATGGCAGCTACGAGATGCCATCGATGATGCAGCTGATGTTCTTGACGAGTTTGAGTACATGAAGCATAAGGAACAGCTTACCAGAAACAAGAAGCAGCAGAAGGTGCGTTCCACCATGAATTTCTTAAAGAAAATTGGCAAACGTGGTCTCAAGTTGGATCCCAGTTTGAAGAGACTGGAGAAGGTTGTGAAGAAACTTGATAAAGTTTCAGCTGAGGTCAGTACTTTCCTTCATCTTTTAGTAAACGCAAAGCAGGAGCAGCAGGAACAGGAGCTTCAGTTGTGCAAAGCTCGTGAAGCAGGATCCTTGCCTAAAACTAATCTCATCGGTCGAGGCAAGGATAAGGATTTTGTTATGCAGTGGTTGAGGAAGCCAACAAATGAAGATCCAACTCATATTACTAGCTCTACTTTGTACAAAAACATTTCTTTTCTATCTATAGTGGGTCATGGTGGCATGGGCAAGACAACTCTCTTGCAACACATCTTTGAAGATGTGAAAGAAGAATTTGACCTGAATATGTGGGTTTGTGTTTCCAACGACTTTGATGCGAAGAAGGTCATTGTCGATATGTTGGAATGTCTTAAAAAAGAGAGGCCTCGTTTGGAGTCACTTGCTGCTGTTCAAGAGAGTCTTGAAACTGCCGTGCAATCCAAGAGATTCTTGCTTGTTCTGGATGACATTTGGGAGGAAGATATGAGTAAATGGGAGAATGTGCTCTCCACTCTGACTAATGGAAGTTCTGGAAGTAAGATTGTGATAACTACTCGAATGGATTCAGTTGCATCGATGATTGCAAAGGTTACTGAAAAGAAGAAGGAAACATTGAGAATAAAGGGTTTGGAGGAAGATGTGTGTTTGAAGCTACTTAACACCCATGCGTTTGCTGGTGTAGAGAATCATGGTGCTTGTAAAAAATTAACATACATTGCTAGTTTGATAGTTAAAAAGCTTTCAGGATCTCCATTGGCAACGAAGATCATCGGTGGTGTTCTGAATTCTAACTTGAATGAGAGCTATTGGATGAGCATTTTAAATAGTGATATTGGAAGCACTGAATCGGAACTAGGGCAAAATAACATCCTGTCCATCTTAAGATTGAGTTATACAGTCCTCCCAAAGCCTCTTCAAAATTGTTTCGCATTTTGTAGTATATTCCCAAATGATCATAAGTTTGATAAAGATGATTTAGTTCGAATGTGGATTGCATTGGGTTTCATTCAAGCTCCTCCCATTGCAGGAGAGACTATGGAAGATATTGGAGGAAGGTATTTTAATAATTTGGTCAAAAAGTCTTTATTTGATGAGTTCCAAACTAAATATGAAACATACTATAAGATGCATGATTTACTACATGAATTAGTTCAGTCTGTTTCTGCAGAGGAATGTTCTAGATTCATGGAGAATAAAGAGTTACCTTATAGAATTCCCAAAACTATTCGACACTTATTTATTTCAACTAAAAATTTAGAAATGTTGAAAATGATCAAAGAATTTAAATATTTGCATTCGCTTTTTTTGATCTATCATGGATGTTATCAAGATATTACTGATGCACTTCCTGAAGTATTTAAAGCAACGAAAGGGATTCGTTTGTTGTTCATAAGTTCTCCATTTGTGCAAACAATACCTGAGGCTATTGAAAATTTGATACATCTACGATACTTGAATTTTGATAAAACTATGATCACTCGGATGCCTAGATCTCTAAGCAAACTTTATCACTTGCAGTTCATAATTTACAAAAGAGATTGGGAATCTTTTGATGATTTCTTTCCATTTAACATGAGCAACCTTTCTAATTTGCGTTACCTACAATTGCCCCAAAATGTCTTTTCTAAGATCTCTGGAATTGGAAAGTTAAGATCTCTTCAAGAACTTGGTGGGTTTACTGTTAAGAATGAGAATGGTTATAAAATTGGGGAGCTGGAACATATGAGCGAGTTGCGCCGATTAAGAATACAATTTCTTGGAAATGTTAAGGATGCCGAAGAGGCTTGCACTGGAAAATTATGTGAGAAGAGAAAACTTACGGATTTATCCTTAGATTGGGGTAGTGATAATGATTATGAATTAAATTTGGGAAGTGGAAGTTTGCGGAACATTATCGATCCTGACTTAGATGTGAATGTGCTTGAAAATCTTCAACCATACCAAAATCTAAAGAGATTGTCCATACGTGCATACATGGGTGTAAGGTCTGCATTGTGGATGTATGATACCAATTTAACCTTCAATCTAGAGTACATCCAACTGGAAGAGTGTTTGGAGTGGGAAACTCTTCCCCCTTTTGGGCAGCTTCCCTACCTCAAGTCTCTGTGCCTTCATAACATGCCAAAAGCAAAGCGGCTTGATAATAAATTCTGTGGGAATGGTAAAGTCTGTGTGTTTCCATCACTGCAGTTGCTACATATTTCAAAATTAGAAGTACTGGAGGAATGGTTTGATGCAGCAGGGACAGAAGAAGATGACTGGTTTTTTCCTTGTTTAACAGAACTGTGGCTAGAAGACTGCCCAAATTTGCTGGAGTTGCCCTATTTGCCCCCTAAGCTGAATCAATTAAAGGTACGGAACATTGGGTGGAAAGATTTTAACTGGCTACAAGATACTGGCTACTGTCGCAGCATTTTAATTCAAAGTTGTGGAAATTTCAACTATCTGAGAGGAGATACCACTGAGAATTTCAAGCTCATACTCAATGAACTCACCATAAGTGATCCATCCGTGTTGCTAATGGCGCCATTGAGAAGTATCACTTCCTTGGAAAAGCTGACAATTGAGGATAATGATATGTTGGTTTCTTTTACAAATGAGGTAGAGCAGTGGTTTTTGCAAGTTAGCGCATCCCTTTGTGTGCTGAACTTTAGAAGGTTAAAATCCCTGCAATCTCTCCCTTCTTCCTTGGAAAGCCTCTCTTCACTTAAAGTCCTAAGGGTGGAAAAGGTTCCTCAGCTTCAGCTTCTGTCGAACATCCCCCCCTCGATGGAGCAGTTATATCTTAAAAAGCTCGAATCATTGCAGTGTCTGCCATCTTCTCTGTCAGCCATCTCATTCTTAAAGCATCTATCCTTGAGAAGCATTGTGCTCCTCAAATCATTGCCAGTCCTTCCTCCCTCTTTGCGTTCACTATGGCTAGAAGATCTTGATGAATTAAATTGCCTGCCTTCTTGCCTTCCGAGCCTTTCTTCTCTTCATTTACTTAGCATTAAGAAAGTCCTTCAGCTCCGAGAATTACCAGAACTTCCTCCTTCCTTGCGAATTTTGGAAATAAAAAATTGTCATCAAGAGTTGATGCAGCGCTATAACCGTGAACATCAAGTCCCAACAATGGCGATACCCCGATCACGTCACCATGCATTTCATGAGGCCGAATCATCGTCGGAGTCCAAACGTGCGAACCTTGAGCGTAGTAGTAAGCAGAGCAGTAGCTGGCAAACTAAGCATCAATGTTTTGCTCGCCGGTAATCGAAACTCAGGCAGCAAAGAGATGTGAGGTAACAAATTTTCATGTACATACATATATGTATATATATATATATATATATTGCCTTGCTTAATTATGAGTTGTCGTGTTATTCATGTTGTTACCATCAGTAAGCAAGTACTTGTTATTTAGTTATGCCATGTTATGTTATGCGTGTGCTTATTGTAATAACGAATAACTGTATCACTGATGATGAACTATTTCTATCTACTTATCTAATTTTTTTTTCTCTTTTTTTTCTTCGTATTTATTTAAGGATCTTTCTTATAAATGAAATGTCATCGCCTAGTTTGATTACCTGTAAAGCTCCTAATCTCAAGAACTTGGCTATAAATAACACTGGGGGGAGAGCTTTTAACTGGCAACAAAATACAAGCAAATGTCGCAGCATTTTTTCTTACAGCAATGATGTGCTGCTCATAATCCATCACATACATCGTTATAAATGACCCATCACTGTTGCTAATGGAGCCATTGAGAAGTATCACCTCGTTTACATTGTCATATTTGAGTAATTTATTCTCATCTCATTCAAGCAAAAACTATTCTTTACCCTTCCATCATCATTAACTTACAGTCATTCAGTTATCTCTTTTTTCAAAACTTTGGTTGTCCCGATTATCTTTGAGTACCCTTGGCTTCATGTCTCCCATAAAAAGAGGAGATATTGCGATTATTCCAAGTCATCAGTCGACTTCGATTCATTCAGGACTCAAAGGCCTGGTTTGAGGTTTCGGCAGGGCTTCATTGCAGTGTAAAGAGAGCGGAGAAACCGGCTGTTTATAGGGAAAAGAAGATTCATTGAAAGTAATATGCCTTGCCATAATAAGCTTTCGTGTCTGAATATCAAAAGACCTATAGTCTTTGTGTTGTGACTTATATCCTAAAAAGATGAATTATGGGGCCTTTGTGGAAAACTTATGTGTGGTGGAATGTTATGTCTAGGAAAGCATAAACAACCAAAGGTCTTGGGATTTTGATATTCAGGCGGTGTGTTATAAAGTAATTGAAAATGTGATACTTTCTGAGTGTTAGTGGAGAATGCGGTTTAGGAGGTAGGTTGTTGTTTACAATGCATCCATCCAGAATTTAATAAGAAGGTGCGCAGTATTTAACATTGTTCTTGCTATCTCAACTAAGTGTCGATGTTTTCGCTCCGCAATACCATTTTGTTTGTGTGTAGAGACAGCTGCACTGATATATAACTCCATTATTTTGTAAATGTATTTTGAGTTCATTTGACATTTATTCATCTCCACAGTCAGTTCTAATATATTTTATATTAGTATTAAAGTGAGTTTTTATCTTGTTATGTAAAGAAATGAAAGACGAGGCAGTTTCAGATTTATATTTCAGCGGAATACACCAACAAAAACAAGAGTAAGAATCGATAAAAGTAACATAATATGGATATCCTTCAAGTGAAGGATGAGGAAAATGCCCCCAAATGTCAGAATGTATCATTTCTAAAAGTTTATAAGTAGTTGTACTACATGAGAAGGTAGCTTATGACTTTTGTTCTGAAAATATTCATGGCAAATATATTTGAATAATGGAATGCTCAAGTGAGGTTGAGAGTGAGCAATCATTGAAAGAACATCATGGTGCGGATGTCCGAATTGGTGGTGTCATATGTTTGACCCTTTGGTGGTAGTAAGAGCAGTGATAGGGTATAAACCTTGATCAATTGCTCCAGTTAGACGTACTTTCTTGGTTTTCATATCCTGAATTTGAAATTGATTAGCATTGAAAATGATTTGACAGTTGTTGTCTTTAGTGAGTTTCTGTACAGTTATGAGATTATGACATAATTTGGGAGCACATAGGCGGGGGGAGAGAGTTAACTTAACTGTCACGGTAGGAAATATTCTCTTACCAACACGTGTGATGCTTGTTTGCTGGCCGTTTTTGACAAGAACTTGATCAGAACCTCGGTAAGTTGTTGTTTTTGGTGGTGGTGAGATGAAGGATATAAGGGAGTGGAGGGGGAAGTGGTGGAAAAGATTGCAGTGGCTAGGTTTTTGTCAATCAGTTGCCATAGAAGTTAGTCTTTATTTTCAATTTGAGCACCAGTCTTATCGGATATAAATCTTGGTGGATGAGAGGTGCTGCAATCAAGAAAAGAATCAAATTCGCTTACTGTAAGTAGTTTTGATACCTGTATTTTCCAAACTAGATAATTTTCCTGTGTAGGAGGCATTGTGGCAACGTTTTTGATGTGATACATAAAAAATTTGATGGATGTTGGAGTGCAGATTTTCTTGATCTTGTTGAATTGTGCCGCATTTTGCCTATGTTTTTGTGTAGATGGAAAAATGTTGAGTCCATCCTTGCAAGAGGTGTTACGGCTCTGATATCAAGTGAAGATAACAGAAGAGAAGAGAAGAAGAAGAAGGAGAGGAAAAAGGGAAAAGAGAGGAAAAAGGGAAAAGATAGACCAGATAACAAGCCTGAAGAAAGATAAGTTGAGATATATTTATTTTTTTACATTATTACAGCTTAATAAGCCATCGAATTTATAATCAAGAGGCATGACAAAATTGTAAATACAACAAAGGTTAAATGAGACATTTTACATATAACAATAGATAATATAAATGTCATTTAACAGAGAAATTCCTGAAACACAAAAAGCATGCGATGGAGCAGTGTCTGTGACGAACATAGGAAAGGGAAGATATGTCCTTTTAGGAAAGGTATGATGCCGGGATCAAGAGATCAAGAGGTACATCTCCTTTTAAAACTCATATTCCTTGTTTACTTGGTTCATTTTCAGTTGTGTTAAATTAAGACTTTGCAAACCTCTCGAGTCACTAGTTTGTTGACTTGAGGATTTGATCAAATCTCAAATTGTTCATTTCAGCCATTGATAATTATACTCTTGCACTTCTTTAGATAAAATGTCAGTCAATTTTCAGCAACAGGATGGGACAAAATTAAGAACATACAATTTATGGGATTGCTATATCTACCTCCAAAGTCCAAGGATACAATCATCGAAAATTTGTATTAATTTTAGTTTGAAAAAAAAAATGATATGAGATCAACAAATATGACACAAGTTCATCAGTAACAAGGTAAAAGAGAGGATTGGATAAAGAAAAGCACAAGTGTATCTTGAAGCTCTATTAACAAAAATATAGTTGGCCATGAAAATTTATGTATTCAAGCATAATATAAACTGTACAGGTCAATATAACAAAAACACACATTTTGTAAGATTTGCACACATCTCCTAGACTAGATAAATAGTTTTTTAAGAAAAACAAAGAACATAATTGGAATAAAGAAAATTGCTGCTTGCAGAACTCCCACAGCAACGTTTATCAGGAGGTTGATGCTTCCGGCTTTCAATATCTATTAAATTTCCTGCTTTATGTGCGGCCATTATACTGCTCTGTTAAAGAATGAACTGAATAAAAAAAATCGAATTTTGCAGTTAACTGAGTTTTATTGTGATTTCTAGGCTCAATTGGTATGATTCCTGACCGTAACTTTGTAGACCACTTCTATGCTTATGTCTCCTGCCGTTCTATGTTAACCGAGTTTTATTATGAAAATGGATTTCATTGATGACATGAATATTAAATACAGTAAATCCCATCCATTTTCTTCACAAATTGACCCAAATTAGATTAAAGGTGTAGTTCGTGGTCTCTCTTAGAAGAAATTTGTATAAACATCACTTCTATCATCAAGTTTTGCATTATAGAATTATTCACTCCTCTTTTCTTTGTTATCTGATGCATTTTGGAATTTCATTGCTCTGAAATAAATTTTGGCTGCTTTTGAAGTACACATACCATAATAAACATATAGTAGTTCATTGTTACAATACCAAGAAGTTGTGATCTTCCCTCTTCTATGGTAGCTCAAATTCAACCCAAGCAAGTTCTGCATGATGAATATCATGTCATGGTACTTGGATCACATGTTTAGGAACTTGCTCAAATTGATTTGGGGATATTTTAGAAAGTGCCCAGAGATCCAGAAGCTGCGGCACCATAAATGTTGGCGGTTGGTTTCCAAAACAAGTCTTATCTTGTGTAGGGCTGCCATGTCGGTCGAGAAATTATTGCATCAGGACATCTATTGTAAATTTGCATCAGGTGTTCAATAATAGGGGGCCACGTGGCAATTTGGGCCCACTGACATACATGGTTCTGGCCATGTGGCACCCCGTTGTGTCCTCATACAACAATTTTTCCATGCGGTCATCAAGGTCATCATGCCCGATTGTTTTGTACTTTTTTTTTTGGATTTTCATACTCGGGCTACTAAGTTATGCCCGCGAAAGCCAAATACAAGTCCGAAAATAGGGGGCAGTATCGATAAAAGACAAAAATGAATCCAATATTTGCATTTATTGCTTATTTTTTCTATATCATAAACTTAATATTATTTTTGAATCTCTTTAACTTTTGAAAGTTGATGTTATTAAATTTATTGCATCGATACTTTTTTTTTATTTAAAGTCCTATTTATTTAAAATTTATTTATTTATTAATAATATATTTTTAGAAGATTTACATACATATCTCTCAATTAGTATGTATTTATATACTTAACACCTAAACATTAATTTTTTACATATATACCACCTTATCTATGCATCAGGTTAATTTCACTTGTTAAAGATTAAATAGTGTTATTTTTTATGTGATATGAATGATTTGGATGGTATAATTGTTTAAAACAAAGTCTGAATGTTTAATATGTAAATTCAATTCTCATGCATTTACTTATCTCGCACCTAAACTTTGATTTTTACAAGTTAAGCATCTTTTCCTATGTTTAAGAAGATATATGAAATGGTGGATTACACTGTATAGCTCCGTAGGGTGCTTAATTTGTAAAAATCAAAGTTTGGGTGAGATAAGTAAATACATAAGAATTGGGTCTATGTATGTAAAAACCCCTATTTTGGGAAATTTACATAAATAGAGCTCAATTCTTAAGCATTTATTTATATTATAATATTATGTTTGATGCATATCGTTGTTTTATATTCTTAAAGATCGTCCCATAACTGTATTGTATCATGTCTTTGTCCTCTCATCTGTATATGTGCATCATGAATTATGTCAGTTTATATATAATAATAAGACATTATGTCATATTAGCTTTTGATTAATATGTTATAGATATATAGTAAACATTTCTTAACAATTTTAATTAAACCAGTGTATTGTACGAAGTTCTTACATCTAAAATGTACCATATATATATATATATATATATATATATATATATTATGAAAGATTTACATAAATACCACTGAGTTCTCGTGTATTTACATGTCTAACACTTCAATTATTACATACGTGCCACCTAACTTATTGATGAAAATGTGTATTTCAATCAACTTGACCATTTCCTGCTTTTTACATTATGCACTTTAATGGATTTTATATTTTAACTAAATTAGTTGTTTAGACGGCTACACAATTGTTTTTGGGCGGCACTTGTATTTGTGCTTCGGGAGCTCGCCTTGTTTTTTTCTCTTAGACTCTTCATTCTCTTAGAGCGCACCTCTTTCTTTGGAAAATTTTTTTGCATATGTTGTCCTGTTGCAGAGCTATGTCCGGACAATGGCGGTAATTTAAAAATACAACGATCAAGTACATGGTCATTGTCACGCAAAAATCACTCCTTTCTTTGAGAGTTTTATTTTATTTTTATTTTTTATTTTTGTTTACCGTCTTTTGGGTCAGTTATATGAAGCAACCACAGAACAAACTATTATTCAAAAAATTGTGATGATTATTAGATTTATTTTTATTTTTGAAAATTTGGACTGCAACCTTGTGACATGTTACAAAACTCAAATTTCCACCATAATTTTTTTTAAGAAAAACATCAGAGTATAGTTTTATCAAACGCCCTAAAAAATGAAAAATTATTCGGTGCAGACACCGCATGCAGAGATCTATGCGGTGTCTCATCTTTCGGTGAGATTTTTTTTGTTAAAAAAAAAAAAAGAAAAATTAAAAGTGAGTCCCACCAAAAGCGATGATCAACAGTGAGACATCACATGCCATGGAATAATTTTTCCTAAAATACGGTGCATTACCTCCACCACATTGTTGCTCCAAACATACTTTTAATCTTGCTTTGATAGCATCTTTCAAATTCTATGTACTTTAATAGTAATAAAAAAAATTATAATTCAATGAACATGTTCATAAAGTGATGATATTAGATGCTAAAAGCACAAAATGATAATTTCTTAAATATATTTTACTATCTAAATAAAATATTATTTTTATAAAAATTGTATACAACCTCTTTATTTATGTCTTATAGTTTTA
>NEWO01000016.1:1981536-1998527 GCA_003013225.1 Phalaenopsis aphrodite
GCCCCCACTTCCGGATCCATATCCAGATCCAGATCCGGATCCATGCCCGTATCCATTACCACCACCGGATCCAAATCCCGACCCGCCACCTTCTCCTCCCCCTCCCCCACCACCTCGTCCATAACCACCTCCCCCTGCGGCGCCCATGATGGCAGCTCTTCCAGCGGCAATTAGCTCAATGCCGATCAGAAAAAGGAATGCAACTGCCAAAACTCTTGCGCCCGCAGCCATGCTTTACAATCATATAAGCACACAGAAGCCGCGTTGATTTGATGACAGAATGGGTACTCCGGAGCCATTTATAAGCTGTTCTTAGAAGCTGGAATGTTCGCTTTTAGTTAGTGCGGGCGCTACGCGTCCAGCGGAAGGGGATTGATCAGCTTCGTGGAGGTAGGTAGCAGACCCGCTCTTTTTTGTCGCTTATGTGTTTGACGATTTGCCCCACAAAATCAGTAGTGTTGTGGAATAGAAGTTGGCGCAAGCTAGCTGGCATTAACATTACATAAGAGCAATTGATAGTGACGTAGAAGAGAAAAATAGTTAGTGCCCTGTTTTGTTTTAAATTTTATCGGGCGTTTATATATTTATACCACATAATTTCTATGTATTTACTTATCTATCACTTGAATTACTTTTTTTACATTTATATCATAATTGATGCGAGCTAGAAAATTCACGGATTCAATACACATTAAAGTGAAAGAGAACAACTAGTAATGACACCAAAAGTTTTTACTTGGAAAACCCCATAAAGAGAAAAAACCACGAGTCCTTACCCAGTTGTAAAAATCTACTATAGGTTGATGATTACAGAAACGTCTTGTCCCACATATTGAAATGAGTTACCACATTGATCACATCAAACATTCGCTGTATACAATAATACAAACAAGCACTGTTAGCAGAAAACCAATGGTACATAAATCAAAAGCCACGGTGAGAAAATTACAAGTGCCAATTCTACAAATTTGAATGCTGCTATAGGGTCTCTAATTCATTAAATAAACTTAAAATCAGACTAAAACATCAAATAAAAAACCAAGCTGGGTAAATTTGTAAATAAATGTTTTATTTTAAGTGAATTGAATAGCAGAATGATCAGTAAGTCCTTATGAAAGGCAAGCCGATGGCAGTGACGATAATGGTGGAAGGGAGTCCAAATTTTAAATGGCTGAGAAAGGAGAGATTATAGCCATAAAACTGAGCCCTCCGAGCCTGCTCGCAGACAATGAGATTAGCGGCAGAGCCGAGGAGGGAGAGGTTTCCAGCTACTGTGCTGACCCAGGCAAGTATGAGCCATGCACGAGCTTCTTCAGATTCGGAGATGGAAGCTGCTGATTGTGCTACCCTGCTCCCCAGTAAGAGAACTGTTGAAAAGGAAGAAGATAATGTCAGATTCACACACGTACTACAAAAACTCATAAATTACATGCATACCATTCAGTTCCTATGTATTTACATATGTAATACCTAAAGTTGGCATTTTACATTTATATTGCCCTTTCTTTTCATATCACATAAAAAATTTCATGATTTAAAGTTTTAAAAAAGTGAAATGCAGGTTTTCATGTGCAGATAAGTGGCATGTATGCAAAAATTGAATTTTAGATGTTAGGTATGTAAATGCATAGGAATTGAATTGAGTGTAGGGCTATGAATTTAGCTTGGAGATTGTTAATCACTTGAAAGTTGATTTGAATTTTATCTCGGATTGAGATTGTATCGAAATAAATAAGCCAAGCTATAAGCTAAAACTTCGGAACGATATTTTTTTAGTGGATTTCGAGCCATACACAAATTGGCTCGACATGACCTACACATAAAAGCTTAAGTTAATGAGTTTAAAACAAATCTGACCACCAATGTGCCTAATATAGTTTGTAATTAGATCGTGCACTAATGAATGCTATCAAATTCAATTGTTTGAACTAATATAGGCTGACTCATACTATAGTTAAACAATGTTTAATGGCAAGTACTGTTCCCTTGATAGCTCCACATAATTGAGTTGGCTTTTGGTCCCCTTTTCTAAACAAAAATTGAATTTCCTGTTGGCCTTAAAAAAAAGAAGTATTAAAAATAAATAATGTTATTAATTAGATTTAATTAAATTTACTTAATATTAAGTTATTTGCTCACACTCTCATGCCAATTAACTGTTCGCACTTCTGTTCCAAGTAAATGGGGCATTTCCCGCAACTTACTCAAGGGCACTGTTTTCCTATCACTCCCCTCCTGATCGAAACATTCATCTCTCCACCGCTCCTTTTTTGCTCATCTCTCTTTGCGTCGCAATTTCTCATACTCAATTTTCTTGGTCGCCACGTACAATTCCAAAGTCAAATGCCTTACTCCCTCCAGAAATCAGCAACGAGATCGTGGTAACAGAGACCTTTGCGGTCACGGTATCAACTTCTCATATTTAATCGGCCGCGACATTCAATTTGCCTAGTTGGTCCATTCTTAAGCGGGATACCTTCATACCCGAAATAAATCCCCAATGGGGTCATCTTGTTAGGTGTGTGACAAAAGTCCCTTCTACAGGTTGGGTTGTCTCAACCTCCCTTGAACAAGGACTACCCTATTAGCCTTAGAGGAATCCGGATGAGGGTCGCTTCACCAAAGCTAGCAGAAGCACTTCAAAGATGAACCCGTGTGTTCATCCCAGCCCCGAGTTCGATTGCCCTGTGATACCAATAGGAGTTACCTTCTTGTTAAATTGCTCCATTAGACGGGCCACTCAGGCCACCCAACCCATTTCAGCGATTATGACTGACTTGGGTACTCCACTGCTTTGCTAGTAGATATGTTGTATTAGTTAGAACGCTCACTCACATAATTGATCCACGCCTAATCAGGTTTTCGACACCCGATCGGATGAGAAATGTTCTACTCATTCTTGAGGAAACCTGCAGTGAGGTTGTTGCACTAAAGTTTTTAAAAGCACCCCGAGATTGGACCGTCTCAGACATCAAATTCTTTTAATACTTCTTCGGTATTTTGGTCGACTCCACTGACTCTGTTCACCACGTTAAATGGTATGTCACATCAATTCAAGCCTTTTGTTTGCTTAGCTAATCCATTCATACACGGGATATCTTCATGCCCCCGAAAAATCCCCAACGGGAGTCTTCTTGTCGGTGTACAAAGAAGCACCCCTCGTGGTGAGGGTTATTCGACTCTTCCCCCATTTTTTGACTTTGTTGAATCTCATTATCACCCTGTCCAAAAACATGCCTATTAGTTGGACCACCTTAGACGTCTAACCGATCTGTGCTAGTCGCAATATCTTAATATTCTACAATACTATGATGTTGTGCAATAAGAATTGCCTAGCTTGTTCTTACCAATGTGTCTCAGTTTTCTATACTGCTTTGTTCATCTAGCGTTCGATGTTTCTCGAGCTTTATGACCCTTTTGGCTGGCTCTGTCACGAGAACAACTCGCCATTTGACATCTTTGGCTTTAACACCACCTATTTTGGTGCCTTCCGGACCATATGACGTTCTAGTTGGTTCATTTATGAGAGCACGATAGATGACTTGAATCATATGAGATGATTAAGCCTTCTCGATTGACTACATTATTAAAGTCCTTAGTTTCCACTTTAATTAGAATACTCTGGTCTTTCTGGCCACCTAGTTGTTGTGATGGGTACTTCACTCGATGGGAACCATAGCTCATGCTTTGTCGGTTTCTTACGAGGAGACATATCAAATGACTTGGACTATAGGAGGTAATACAACCTTCTTATCTTTTGTACCCCTTAAGGTCAAATATATGCCTCTTTGGCATTTCACCTTATCGTAACGGGTATCTGAGGTCTTATGGGTCTTATACCTTGGTCGGATTTCAAGATCGGATTTAATCCCAACATTTTCCCTCCTGATAGGATTACTTCCTGCAACATTCAAGTTGGATGTGAGTCCTTCAGCATTCCCCCTCAACCTGTAAATAGATGACCAGAGTCACAAGAGATAATCGGGCCTTCTCTACTAGTTATATTGTTTAGTCACTGGACTAGTCAAGATTTTAGTCAAAATTCATCGGGCTTCTCAGCCTTCTGACTAAAATATGGGTGTTTCGCTTTGACGGGAGCCACAGCTGATGCTTGGTTAGTTTCTTACGATGAGACATATCAGATGACTCAGATAATATGAGATAATCTAGCCTTCTTGTCTCACGTACCCCTTAAGGCAGAATATAAGTGCCTCAACATTTCTTCTTACTGTTTCGATTATTTGAAGCTTTTCACTTCGTCCACCCCGGGTTATGTTTATATGGCCTCTGGATCCGCTTTTTAGGTCATGCCTCTATGGCCTCTGGACCAATCTTTATGGTCATGCCTCTACGACCTATGGACCACCCTTCGGGTCATGCCACTACGACCTTGGCTCAATAAAAAATTGAGCTGCTTCCAAAAAATGCACTGTCTTAATGGCACATCACACTTGTTGGGGGTCTTTTATGACATTAATTTTTGATGTCACGTGTGTAGGGTGTCCACTTGACTAGCTCGAGACGATTATCTGCTCACTTGCAACATCTTGCAGCTTAAGGCACCCATTTGAGACATTATGGTAAGTATTCAGGGCATGAAACCAGGGACTGCGATGATTCGACCTTACCCGGGAGAATTAACCGTTGAACGAGCTTACTCAAGATATGAGACATATTCGACATCCCTTCCGACGTTTAAAGAACATGTCATATCCATATGAAGTCACCCGTGGTCAAAGGAACTCATCGAAGCTTGTCGTAGGCATTTTCGGGAAGATTAGAGTTTAGAACGTCGTAACTATGTTGTGGTTTGGAGCGATCGTCAACAACGAATCTCATTGAAAAAAGGTCAGTAAAAATTCTCATTTTTTGAGTCATGGGACCATATTTCAGTTTTATTTGGTCTCCCATGGTTTTCAGATCAAGAAAATCCTCTACTGAACGTTTTTTTATGAAAATGGAGTTTTCAGGGTTAGACTGACGCCTAGGCACCAGCCCCGGCGCCTAAAACAACCTCTAAGGAGCTTAAAACTCAAGATCTTAACAAGTAGGCTCCAGCCTCCTGACGCCTAGGTGCCAGGATTGCCCTCTGAAGCCTCCAAACCGAAACCCAATATGTAGCGCTAGCATACTGGGGGGCCTAAACGCCCAAAACCCCTTTTATGCAGCCTTTCCCGAGCCCCTGGAAAGTAGGCTCCATGCATCCAGTGCCAGGTCAAATTTTTGGTCCCCTTTTCTCCTCGGCATCTCCATCAAACGTCGCCAGGAATCACCTTTCAAGCAGCTAAAGAGCATGTTTAAGGGGATATTTAGGGAATAATCGATGGGGAAAAAGTTGGAGCATGTTTCCACTTTTTGGACACTTAGGAGGCTTGGAGGAAGGGGGGTACATGCAAGCCTATGGAAGAGAGAAGGGAGCTAAGTCTTCCCCCCAATTCTCCTCCATTATGGCTATGGCTTCTTCTTGGGGAGTTCTTCTCCATGTGGTGAAAGCTATAATGGTCCTCTTCCTTGGTGTTGAAAGGATTTCTTGGAAACTTTGACATGGAGAACACTAGGGAAGCCTGAGAGAAGGGTTTTGCTTCCAAGAGCCCCTACTTCTTCTTCCTTTTCTTCTTCCACCAAGATTTCTTCTTCTCTTCTTCTTCCTCTTCTTCCACCACTTCACTTAAGTGTGTGAGGAGTCCTTCTTGAAGAGAAACTTGGCTACTGAAGGAGTGAGGTGTCTTCTCTCCTGCGCTAAAGGAGAGCTTCATCATAGCTAGAGGAAGTATCATCGGAGCTTCGCTAGAACTTCGTTGGAGCTCGGAACTTTGCCAGAATCTGGCATCATCATCTTTCCTACCACTAGGAAAGATTCTTTCGGAATGAACGTCGGACTTTGATCGACCACCACGGTGGTGAGATTCCTTAAGCTTTTGATTTTCCTTTCATTAGGGCCATTGGGTTTGGATGTTAGAGAATCTAGGTTAGGATTCTTGGTGTTCCTAGTGGAAACCCCCATGGCTAAGGAGCTTCTACGATCCCATCACGAATCCAAGAGCAAACCTAACCTTTTCATTTCTAGGACAAAATCTCAATGTCTGGGGTCGTCTCAACCCCGTGTTTACGCCGATGATTTTGTTTCCACAAAGAAGGGGAGTGAAATCTGCTCTTTGGGCGTAGAGAACGAAAAGTTTCACGATTTTTATGTTCCCTGCATCACGAAGACTGTCCTTATGAATTTCTTAGTGTTAGGCAAATGGAAGCGGGTGCATATCGCTTTGCAGTGACGACCGCTTCGTCTCACTAACCACCTTTAAGGTTGTTAGGTTGAGCCAGCTTTGCTGCTAAGGATGATCAGATCTCTTTGTCATGTGCATGTATTCGCATCAGCATTATGTGTGATATGTTTTTTTTAAATATACATTAAAACTATCAATTTTGCATGTCGCCCTGTCAGCTCGTTTTTTCGGCTCGATCGAGATGATCAGCTATCTTTTGTCGATCCGACTGATCGGCCGCACCTGCCTGATTAAATCAATCATCCTGTTTCATTTTTTTGTTTGATTGACCCCACCATTCTGATTGACACGACTGACTTCTTTTGGCGATCTGACCGATCGGCCGCACCAGCCCGATCAGATAGATCTTATCTCATCGGCACCACCAGGCATATCAACAAGATTGACTCTTTTGTCGATTCAAACGATCGACCGAACCGACCTGATCGAGTCGATCGATATGTTTCATTTGCTCGTTTGATACCTCACTGAACTTATCGATATGGTCGTATTGATCGAAAATTTCAACTGGATGGATTAATCTTTAAAATCAAGCTTTTCAAAGTAACGAATCAAATATTTGAGCTAAAATTTAATCACATAAAAGTTAAAAAAAAATTTCATCCACCCTCCGCAATAGTTTATTGAGGATGGCAAACTTCTGATTTAATTCAGCTCACAAAGAGTAAATGTCATATCAAATGTATTAATATATTCACAATCAAAGTAATTACATGTCAGTAAGGACGTGATCCGAGTCTTCTGTCCACGTGATTTTGCCGCCAAATGGCACCACAAAACAACAGTTACGACCAAAGCACTTTAACCGTGTTGGTTGCTGTCAAATGACGTCATTATATTACGATCACGACAGCAGCCTGTATGTTCCCCAACTACCTTACAATCTTTGAGTTGTGAATCATAAGTGTACAATTGATTCTTACAAAGCCTCATGTTAGTTAAGGTCGACTTCAATTTGTCCCCACAGACAAATATCTACCCCAGATCTATAAGGATCTCATGGATTACGCAACCCATAAGTACTGAAAAGAATCATTTTGTCAGGTTGGGTCGACTACATCCTCCGATTTAGTAGATCAGAGACCGCGACGACCCCAGATAACGGAACCATGGGGTTCTTGATCAGGTTTCGTCTTCATTCTCCCACTATTCGTTTTAAGCTTTAAGTGATGAATTCTATAGTTTAAATCCTAATTATGTTGTTATTATATGTTAAATTTTCAATTATCAATGACTAGCCTTAATCGAAAGTGCCGTCCCATTATGGGGAGGGGTAATTAACCAAATGAGTTTGCACCTATGGGAAACCTCGAACCCTGTATTAAAAAATTCAACATTAAATGAGGGTGAAAGCTCTGAGTAGTGTCTTATCTACAATCTGTTAAGAAATTAAGGGCAAAGAAAAACAAGAATCGACACAAATCCAGAAGAACATAGAGATTTAAGAGGTTCGACAAACATGCCTACGTGCCCAGGAGCAGGGCGGCGAATTAACCATTTTAGAGAAGTTAAGTTACATACCCATAGGGTTACACATCATATATGTAGATAAAAAAACTCACAGACAAAATTACCAAGCATCCCTCGCTCCCCCAACTCACTATATTCTAAGAGACACTCATTTTTATTCCAGGAGACACACATCTTCAAACAAGAGACATATCTCTTCACTCCAAGAGATTCCAAATTCTGGTATATGAGTCATACCTAACAAATCTTCACATTGGCGAATATCCAGCCCCATAAGAGAAATACATATATCCAACAAGTGGTATCAGAGCGAAATTCTAGTGCACGGATGAAAAACTTGGGCGGCCCAGGGAGAGAGGAGTTCAAGGCTAGGGTTCGGCGACCAAAGCTTTAGAGTTTTTTCTAGCTTCGGTGAATTCGACCGGAGTTCGCAGAGGAGACGGTTTTGCGAACAGGCGCTAGGAGTTTCGCAGAGGAGTTAGTGAACCTCACAACAGTTCGCGACTGCTTGCAGGAAGGAGTTCCGGCCAAGGAAGCTTGTGAAGGAGCGGTTTGCAAGTAGTTTGTGCGACAATCCAGTTTTGCAGAGAGCAGAGGAGTTCGTGTGCAGTTACCATGAATAGAAACATCTTTTTGCAAATAAAGGAGTTAAACGGATTGTTCGCAAGACAGACGGGCTCGCGGGAGCGAACAGGTGCTACTGCAGTTTGACGAGTTTTGCTTCGGAAGTTCGCTGCAGAGGCAGCGTCGCTGGTTCAAGCAACAGGCAGAGGTAAAAGGCTTCTTCTGCGACAGCCAGAGGAGTTCAGCTAAGTTCGCAAATTTGTCATAGGAGGAGTTGCGATAGGTGGAGTTCGGCAGAATGCAGGCGAAGCGAGCAGACCCGACTAGTCACGAACAGTGGTTTCGCGAAGATATTTCGTCAGGAGGCACGAGATGTTTTGCGAACAGGAGAAGGGTTTAACTTGCGGGACAACAGTTTAGCCGAGGTTTTGACGCGAACAAGAAAAATGTTTCGTGTGAAAATTTTGATTCACGAATCACAACAGAATTGCAGCAGATATGTTGACCAAGCCAGGCACTATTAACAAGTTATTGCATTGCTTGAACTTGTTGAATGTTTGCAGTTGTTAGACGGCATGGTTGTCT
Organism: Phalaenopsis aphrodite; assembly: GCA_003013225.1. Lineage (NCBI taxonomy): Eukaryota > Viridiplantae > Streptophyta > Magnoliopsida > Asparagales > Orchidaceae > Phalaenopsis > Phalaenopsis aphrodite. The sequence continues at coordinate 1,990,440 of NEWO01000016.1, forward strand.
AACCCTCTTCGATGTAAGAAACTCTATGATGTTTTTATTTCTCTTAAGGGGTTGGATATTCGCCAAGATGGAGATTAAAATAAAAAACTTCGATGATGCATAACATTTCTTCTCAGTCTGTTTCTTGAGCTTTAGTCAATCTCTCTTAATATGACCTGACGCATTGCACTTATATCAATGAATTGTCTTTTTGTTTTTGGACTTTGATCTAAAATTTCGCATTAAAAAACCCTCATTCTCTTTCTTCCTTCCACGATCCTGCTTACCCTTAACATATAAATTGTCGCTATGATAGTTTTCTCATGCATTCTGCTTCCGCTGGTTGTGAGCCAACAATGCTGCAGTAATTTCATCAACTTTGATAGTTTCTTTCTTACATGTAAGAGTAGTCACCAGGTGTTCATAGGAAGAAAGCAATAAACATAATAAAATAATTACTTGGTCTTCATCTTTAATACCACATCCATACGTGATAAATCTGTGATTATTTGATTGAAGTCATTAACATGCTGCGCCAGATCAGAACCTTCTTGCACCTTCAACCCATACAACTTTTGCTTCAGATACAATTTATTCATCAGAGATTTAGCCATAAATTGAGATTCTAATTTCTTACATACCTCTACTGAAAATTTCAGATTCATCACGTGATACATAACCTCATCTGTCAGACATAAATGTATGGTTGTTGCCCTCGTTGTTGTAATTCTTCTCAATCTTCATCCTCCATGACATCCGGTTTCAGTGTTTAGTTCAGCGAAGCATACACATTGTTAATCGTGATTCGCACGAAGCATCGCAGGGGAACATCTTGGGGTAAGGAGAACAGAGAAGTTTATTGTTAGCGTTGGAGTCTGATCCTGATCTCGATCCTGCCTCCCGTTCGATTGTGAAAGGTTGTGACCGTTTCCTGCTCTCGCGCGAACAGACGAACAATTGGCGGGTGTATGCGGTTCAAAGGAAAGAAAGAAGAGCACGGTTCTCCTTCAGATTGAGTTTAGCCACTTTTGAGTTCTTTTTCGAGCTTTCTCGAGATAGAGGAAGAGTTCTTTGGGCTTCCTCGGGATAGAGGAAGAAAATTGCAAGAAGTAGTTTCTTGCTGTAGAAGAAAGAAGAAAGAAAAAGAAGAAGATTGTTTTCTCTTGGCTTTTTCTTGGTGGCTTGTGGCAGAAGAGAAATTTGATTTATTTCTTTTGTAAGTTTATCTTCTTCGATGTATCTCGGTGTAGAGTTTCTTCAGTGTATCTCGGTAGAGAGAGAAGAAGAGAGAACAATGAAGTGAGAGATTCCTCTTGTAAGTCGTGTAAGTCGAGATGATCGACTGATGTAAATTTCCGAAGTAGTAAAATCCTCTGCAACTTCATGGACGTAGACAATTTGTCGAACCACGTAAATCTGTGTGTTCCGCTGTGTTACTGTTTTTTTATGTGAATTTTCTCGTTTTATTTTTTCGCTTCGTCGAAAATCATTCTCCTATTTGATTTATATATATATACCACATCAACACAATCCAATCCATCTTCTGAAAATTCGACCCTCTAAAGCTCTTTCTCTCTCAAGATAAAAATAAATGCAGAGAGTTGTCCTGGGGAACTGTCGTGAATTTTTGTAGCCCACAAACATGATAATTTTTTATTAGAGTGACATACCTATGGTATGAACTTTTATTATCTCCGACTAGACTTTCAAACAAAAGGAGGCATTAATTAGAAGACTCAATACTAATTTAAAGCCATAGGAGTTGCCTGCCAATGGGTTTGAGTTGAACTTAACATAGTTTTTGCACAAGAAAAATGACAAGTTTTAAATCTTGGATTCAATAAATCCATTTTCCTCTCAATTTGATCTTAGATACCCAATTCACTAAATCAATATTCAGAACTTGATAAAAACAAAATCAGTGAAGTAAAATAAATATGCCAAAATAGACTATTTCCTCAAAAAAACCCCCAAAAAGGGTTAATTGCATAAATGGCACCCAAGACAATGCTATTTATAAAATCTAGCACCAGGTGATATTTTTTAACAATGTATTTCACCGCGCCACAATCAAATTATTGAGAATTTGATAAAAAATAGAAAATATTGGTGGGTGTTTTATCATAAATTTTGATTTTTGAGTGAAAATCTCAAACACAGCTAAGATGATTTCTTAGTTAAATTTAAGCTCAAAATCTACTGCATAAGTTCAACAGCATGAAATGAAAATAAGAAAGAAATAAAATATATTTACCAGTGGGAACATTGGAGGCAACATTAGACAGAACAAGAATGACTGCACTGAGCAATACGATCCCACCAACCGTATCAATTCGTGAATACCTCTCCACAGCTTCCCAAATTGCACTCGGTATTCCTGTTTTATTGAACCCATCAACAGCTATAAACATCCCACAGAAGAATATCAACAAAGAGTACGAAACCTGCAGAAAAAAATTTCAGCATAAATATTCTGAACAAGTCATCAAATCAATGCTTCACATTAGTGGCCAAGTTTGGAAATCAATAAAAAAGATTAAATTTTTTCATTAAACAGAACCTTCTCCAAGCAAGGTCTGGCATCCTGGAAATCAATAACCACAAGAGCAAGAGCCGCAGTAAGAGCAGTCCAAGACATATTAAGTCCCATCAGAAGAGCAATCAGCATGCCAATGGTCACAAGATACACGCAAATCTTCCACAAACTTCTCTTCCACCTCTTATCATTATTTGTCCCATCCCTCTCTTCTGAATTCGCCTCTGAAGATACTTCTCCAGCTGGACTCATCATCCTGCTTCTGCTGACACTAACCCTCTGTGAAATCCCAACGGCTCCTAATCCCTCGCCTTCATGAACTGCATCAATGGCAGAACTCATTTCCTGAGAATTCACAGAACTGAGATGAGACATTGTCGCCGGTGAAAACCTGTGAGAATTCACCTCATTTTCAACAACCATGTCTCCTGCTTCTACCATTTCCGGACCTCTTTCGACAGACAAAAGCTTCCAAAAGTAGCATAAGAGTATCCCAGCATTGACCAACACACCCAACAACATGGAAGGCATGATTCCAAACAGGAATTTTTCAAACGAAATCTTGCTCTGAACAGCTATAACCAGGTTCTGTGGGTTGCCAATAGGAGTGGCTGAAGATCCAATATTTGAACTGGAAGCAAGAGCCAGAAGAAAGGGCTGGGGAGGAAGATTGTTCTGCCTCGCAATTTTTAAGATGAATTCTGTAAGAACAACGCAGCACGTGTCGTTGGTGAACAGAGCGCTGGAAATGGCGGAAATGAGACTGACTCTGAAGAGCAAATCCTTGCCTCCCCTGCTCTTCCAGGTGAGCAATTTGCCGAGATACTTGAACATATCGGCTCTTTCGAGGTAGATGCTGACGACCATGGTGCCGAAGAGGAGGCCGAGAATGGGAAGATCAATGGCGTCGTAGGCTTCTTCAGGAGATATGACGAGGAAGACGACCATGAGCATGGCGCCCAGAAGAGCGCCGGCTGTTCGTCCGATGGGGAGGAAAGGGACGGCCGGAAAAACTGCTAAAACCCAGAAAACGGCGAAGGCAATGCTGCCGAGAACTACTTTGATGGTTGATGATATCGCCATTTTTTTTTCTGTTTTCTGATCAGAGAAGCAGAGGATTCTGAAAGAAAGGCGATGACTTTGGATAAATGGAGGAAAGCTGATTGTTCAGATTACATGAAATGAAGGAGATTGAGAATCTGTGATCTCTTCTTGCCTTAAACCCTCAAAAACACATTCGAGGAAGAAGCGCAGTGTGAGGCGAATCCATTGGAGCAAGAACACTAGCATTGGAGCTCGTAAGCCGGAGAAGATCGCCTAATTGCTTGACATGAGAAAGACGTAGGATTTAGCATCAAAATTGAAACTTTAAAATTTATAAGAGATAATTACTGGAATCAAACAAAAGCTCCATCCCTTTTTCATCCCAACGTAATTTATTTTTGAGAGCAGCGCCATGTTTGGCCGCATTTCCGAGTCTGTTATTAACAACGAAGTTCATAAAATCTAGCTTTGTTTTTTAGGGGCATTTACATAAACCCCCCCCCAGATCTTTTTTATTTATATATCTTACAATTAATTTTTATTTTTTACATTTATAACAATCAAATATTTTATTAACCTGTTTGGGGCAGCTTATAAGTACGTTTTTGAAAACTCCGTGGTACCGTTTACGTGTTTTGCCTGTTTATCCGAAAATACGGTTCGATTTTTACCCTAAACGTAGACTGCGGGTCGAACCGCGGGCCGCATTTCAGGATAAGCTGTTTATGCCCAAACACACCCTTAAATTTAATATGCTCAAGTAAATGAGAAATATTTAGATGTGTATTCAGATAATTTCTCATGAGCGGGCATTACATGAACTATGTGATTGTAATAATTGCTTATATATATATACAATAAAAATAAAATTTTTTTTAATTTAAAAAGTCTAATTAATATTCTCCTTATTACTTTGATGGCAGCACTCGTATTATTTTTGTCAGATTTGAGTTCGAATTGAATTATAATGAAATTTGATGAATATTGGTGACATAATCTCATCATTAAATCAATTTTTTTTTCACAATTTTAATGCAAATTGAATTATTTATTTATATTATTCATTAAAAATAGCTGAAAAAAATAACAAATTACACAATACACATAAAAAATTTACACGCAGTGTCAAGAATAAAAGAATGAAAACAAAATGATGTATTTAATAATATTTAATTGACCCTATTGAACAAAATTAAATAAATTCAAAAATATGAGTAAATTCCCAAAGATTTTAAAAATTACTTACATTCTGAATCAGATAATATAGAAAATGTCACATCATCTATCAGATATGCTATAATAATCCTACTACGAATTAAGTGATAAGCTATCGAAATAAATATTTAATTATTAAGTAAAATACTTTAAAATAAGAAAATTAGCAAAAAGATAATATTTGATGCATTTATTTTTGGAAGATTTACATACATCACACTCAATTCCAATGTATTTACATATCTACTACCTAAACTTTAAGTTTTACATATATGTCATCTTACCTATGCAAAAAGGGATTGTATTCCGCTTCTTTTCAAGTTAAATTGGTTATATTTTTGATATGATATGAAGGATTTTTTTTGTGATACAAATGTGAAAAGTAAGGTTTTCATGTAGATATGTAAATACATAGGAATAGAAAGGTATGTATGTAAATGCCCTTTATTTTTTTAGATGGAAAGTTAGAATGGAGCCTAGAAGAAAGCAAGCATTAGATTTTATAAATTTATTTAGAAGTTATATTATTAAGAAGATTTTGATTGTGTAAATACCCAATGAAATTATTAAACTTAGGCTGATAAATACATTAATGATGATAAAATATCAACCCATGCTACAATGCTTTGAGATGAGATTTTCATGCACTCACATTGGAGAGGACCAGAACCATGCACTGAAAGATTCCTCAAGTCCATTGACACTATAGGGATCTTGTGCCCTCAATTTTGAATAATTACTTTGCTATAACAATTTAATGATTCTATTGGTAGCTTTTCCCCCTACATGTTGAGGATGATATAACAATGATCTGACTAAGATAGTCTCTAATAATTGCGATAAAAACTATTTTGATGTAATTTGGGGCATCAAGTTTTCAACATGACTACAACATAAAACTCTTTTTATTTGATCTTTAGATGAATGCTTTGTTTATATTAATACAAATTTGATTGGTCTTTATAAGATTGCTAATGAAGTGAATTAATTTTAAATGTTGATGATATGCATCAACTTTTTTTGGCAATGTAGGACATCAACATTGATGCCTACCGCATTCATTTACATTATTCTAATGTTGTACATCGACATTAGTTTTGACGCCATAAGTTGACCTTATTAATGAAAACTTATGCTAGAATAATTGTTAATTATGTGAATCGATTTTATGTGTTCATAGCATGTGCTCTTCTTGTTAGCAATAGTGGGCATCAACAGTTATGCTCACTATGTGTCATTTAACTCATTATCATGACATACATCGATGTTAATGTTGATAACAAACAAATCTTCTTAATTAATGACGTCCAACAACATTATTATTAACAACATGTATTGATCTTGTTTGCAAAAATGTGCACGTTCATTTGTGTCAATGTTGTGCATCAATTTCGTGTGTAGATCACATGCTTCATTATTGTTTGAGCTAGTGAGTGTTGACATTATGTGCAATGAGGGGTAATAAAATCAGAAGACGTAGCTATTACACATAATAATATGCATCAATGTTGTTAGTAATGATGTTCATTATCATTGTTGATGGCAACCGGGGATAAATAAATATTGGCATTGTGTGTTAAAATGTGAAAATAATCATGATAATCAAGTGACAATAAACACTAGTGGTAAGTGATCATTAGTTTTAATCTTTGGATTAAATTATGTGATTTTTTAAATCTTTAAGTTATCCTTCATTCTGACTTATTTTTGCATTGTAGAGTTTGAGACAGATATTTTAGTTTTTTGTATTATATTTCAAACACATACTTTAAGTCATTTTCATGTAAACAATTAGGGTCAATTTTCATGTATTATATCTCAAACACATACAATAATGCTTATGGCATTTACTCATTTTTTTTGTGATGTTGTGCATCGACATTAGTATCAATGAGATAAATAATTTTAACAATAATATAATGTGCAGTATTACTATTGATGGTGTGAATCAATTTTATATGTTGATAACATATAGTAGTCTTGTTAGCAATGGCGAACATCAACATTTATATTCATTGTGTGCACTGAACTCATTAGCAATGACATATATCAATGTTTGTTTAGGTAGTAGACATATCTCATTGAAAATGATGTTCATTAGTATTAGTGTTAACAACAGGCATTGAACTTGTTGGCAAAAATAAGCACATTTTTTTAGTGTAATGATGTGCATGAATTTCATGTGTAAATCACACATGTTATTTTTATTCAGCAAGTGAGCGTTGACATTATGTGCAACAAGGGGTGACGTAATACAAGATATTGGTATTGAAATTGTTGATATGCATCAATCTTATGTGTAACTGTGTTCATTGTCCTTATTGTTGATAACAAAGGACAAATAAATATTGATATTGTGAAACAAAATTTGACATCATTCTTGATAGTCAAGTGACAACTATCACTAGTGATTTGGTGATCATTAGTGTTGATCTTCTTGCAAAGCCATTTGATTTTCCAAACCATCGTGCTATCCTTCATCCCGATTCAATTCATGTAAATAACTATGATCTGTTTATAGACATATCCTATAGTTATTTTGTTATATCACAAACATACATCGAGTTGTTCCTATTGATCTGCTTGATTAAAAATTATTTTTTAGGCATATTATAAGTGTCTTAATATCATTGAAATTAAGTGATCATCCACTTATTGAATTATTTACATCAGGACATTATTTTGATTAGAACCACCCATTACTCAGAGATCACTTTTCGTGTTGTTGGATTAGTCTCAACAAAAAAGAAAAAACAATTATAAATTTATTTAAAATGATATCAAGACCTATATTGAATGAGAGATTTTTTTTAAAGGAATAGTCAGAGGCTATTATACGAACATCCAGTCACTCCTAATATGTCTAACAATTCGAGTACAATCATCTTAAAGCTCATTATGTCAGAGAAGATTCAAATCCCTGACCTGAGGGGTCTTACTCCAAGGATGTCAACTAACAGACCGTGGTACACGACACAGTAAGAGATATTTTATGTATCAATAATTATATAATTACTTATACATATGGAAAACGATCTTAATCTTATTAATTAAGTATAATGATGCAATTAGTTAAAACGTGGTCCAATTCGTACCGACGCCCCATAGTTAGATTAAGAATTGGAGCCTAGTTTATAATAAGTTATTCATTTGTTTGTAGCGTATGTTGTCCACACTCTCTTAATTTTCGATTAACGTTCTTATCGTCGACTATGCAAATCACACGTGTCATCAGTTTGATCCGTCCATTCTTCTTAATTATTCTTGGACGGTCCACAATTATTGCTTCTTCTTACACGGACAGGAACGGTGGC